>JACBKR010005349.1:0-18846 GCA_014218235.1 Colocasia esculenta | reverse complement strand
TACAGTTATTAATAATATAGAGCGAGAAATAAATGCAAACCATTGCACAATGGAATAATACCCAATAAACTCCAATTTCATTAATAATTCACTAGTCATCATTACATCATCGTATCAGAGCCAAAACTAGGGCCCAGAGTACTTTATTGAAAATCAAACTATTACATAATGACTAACTGACTCACTAACTCTTAACTATACTAACTACTACTAGATAGCACTAGTGGCTGAAATGGTCACTCCTGAGCATCTCCCTCAGTCTCGTCCTCGTATGTGTGGTCGTCTCCATTCGACTCACCTGAACACATTAAATAAATACGCAGGATGAGCGAATAACGCCCAGTAGGACTTAATATCTCACGAACACAAGCATGCTTTAAATAGTTAATGTTTTAATGGCGGGTTAACTAGAGAGTAAAGTCATGTAGAGCATGTCACGATAACGAGAGAACAATTGCAACTGGCACAGGGAAAATAGTACAACGGAACGATAATAGAATGGCCATGTAACGATATAACATGTAATTGCACAACGGTGCACTAGTAACGATCACGCTTGCACTTGTAGAGATAGCACTTTGATTGTCATAGATTAATCTAGATAGTAAACTGGCGCTGGATGCTGCCGTAACACATCCTATGATCATTTTAACTCCATGGGTACTGGCACTTTTCGGGCGCTCCTCCCAGGACCTGATCGGGCCCTATTGCGCTGGCATTAGTCATTTCTTTTATCTTAGACAATCACACGAATGGCCAATAGAGTACCAAGAAGAAATAAGAAGTACTAGACGAGATAGATGAGAGTGTAGAGAGAACGTGAACAGATGAGAGTAAAGAGACTGTAGATGAGAGGGGTACAATCGTAAAACGACGATAAATATGATAGTAACGGTTGCACAGCACCAAGTCGGGTGCCGGCAGTCTGGTAGAAATCACAACCGCCCCTTAGCCGTGCTGTGTACACGGGTCAGGTGGTCCGGTGTGAACTCAAGACGAGAAGGATATACTAAGGTATGGATCGTACTGATCCCTAAGGTGTAACAGGTTTTGAGGTACAACCAGTTCGTTGACTAAGGATGTGCGCCAAAGCCAAGAAGACTTACGGAGGTCTTGACAAGGAGTCCCTGGTCCAGTCGAGAGTAACGCAGAGTAACGATACAAACAGGCGTATCACAGTTGAGTAACGCAGAGTCACAATTGAATAAATAACACATTTGAGGCTATATTATGATCACCCAAGTATAATTTATTTCATTCCATTCAACTAGATACAACCTTACATAAGAAAGAACCAACTAAAGGTCCATTATTCAATAAAACTTCCAGAAAAGTTAACTATTACATAGACTACGCATATGTCTATTTCTAAACTGTCAACTATTCATATGACGGGTACTCATCACTCTTGCACTGCCCCATCCGACTCCTCTGGTTCCTCATCACTACCTGAAAAGGGCAGGATGATAGGGGTGAGCCAACTAGCTCAGTAGGATTTACATCTCAATATGGTGTGGGCACTAATATACATGATTAGCATTTTAAATAGACAGATATGCACATGATATGATGACAATGCATGCTTTTCTAACAAGTGAATAGCAGAGTAGAACGGATATCATATCAGATCAAATGTCGAATTGCATGTACATGGACAGATATTTCAAGAATAGAATCGTATCAAAAGATTGCCATATTCAGACAGATATCATGCGTTCACATGATCAGACGTATCATATCAAATCATATCATATCAGATCACATCAGACTTATAATATCAAACAAAGGCACATTCACACAAATCTTGCATATCGTATCAGTGTCATGCCACGAACCACAAGTCCATACTCCCGCGGTTAATAAGTACGTTGGGTGCTCCTCCCCAGGACCAGACATGGCCCTTATTGCACAGGCATTAGTCAAATTGGACCGAAGTCCCACGTTGTGCCGAACAAACATATTCATATTATGGCCACAGAGTTTCAGGCAAGCTCATAGTAAAAAGGAACATGATCATTCATACAGTCAAGGTATGATAAATAGCTCAAGAGAACAAGGCAGGATAACGACGTATCTTATGTTTCATAAATCATTAATGTCTTAATATGAGTTGTTTTCTAAAGACAAATCATATGCAGAACATGTGCTCTCAATTTCCCAAGGAGGGTGTGCCTATTCGTGCAAAGGTATAAGTGATGAGTCACGGATCTTTCCTAGCATGTATGCATATGACAAATAATTAATTGAACACTGGAAAGCATGTAACTATTGAAACTCATATGCAAATCATGACATTAACACCACTAACAAGTCCATACTAACATGTATTCTCCCACATTCATATCATTCTTATCTTATCAATTGACAATAAGCAAGATCACAAGATAACCCATGGACATAAGATCAATCACAATTACACATTAGAATCGTATTCATATCATTACTATTTTTCAATGGGTTGATTTATTTTAGGTCCATGCACTATATAACATCATGCATATGCTAGTAGACATCATGAAATGATCAGACCCAAAATATGTAATTTTTTTGTAAGGGTAGTGTCGACACACCCCTCACTGGTGTCGACACAATGTCTCAAACACAAGGCAAAATAATGCAGAACTGGTCAAGTAGTGTCGACACTAGTTTAGGTAGTGTCGACACAGTGCTTCAAATACAAGGCAAAAAGGTCAAGTAGTGTCGACACTAGTTCAGGTAGTGTCGACACTAGAGACAGCTCCCAGAACACCTTCTGGCCAATCTGGGACAGTGTGTCGACACTAGCTCAAGTAGTGTCGACACTAGAGGCCTTCCCAGAACACCTTTTAAGCTGTTTTGGGACAGTGTGTCGACACTAGCTCAATTAGTGTCGACACTAGTGCCCTTCCAACAAAACTTATAGGTCATGTGGAACCTGAAAACACACTTCATGCAGTGGATTACTTACCCCGCTTATAACTCTCTAACGAGTGACATTTAGATAAAATGTTCAACACGGAAGATGACGAAGACAACTAGTAGAAGACTTTTATGTTGGAAGTTTGATCAAATTCAGTCTCGAATCCCGAGAAAACATATGAAGAACAAAAAGTCAAGTGTAGTCCGAAATCGCAGTATCATGCAGAACTCTCTTACCATACTCATAACTCTCTAACGAAATACTTTTGGATAAAACGTCCAACATAAAAGATGATCGTGACTTCAAGTAAAAGAACTTCATGAAAAAAGTTTAGTCTAATTCAGTGTCAAATCACGTGCACAATAAGAAACGGGAAAATCCTAACTGTGCGAGACTTCGGAAAAACTACGAATACACAACGTATACTCCATGAAAACTAGTCAACCAAGTGCAAATGATCCTAGACTCAAAGAACTACATGATGGTGTTGGTTTCTTTAATCTTGGCCCGAGAACACCTACCTTTGAATGCTAAGAATTCTCTGCAGATTTCTGGGTTGATGCAGAGCAAGGTTGAGGAAGACCACGATTTTCCCCAGCCGTTCTCCACTCCCACAGCGCTCCAAACTTGCTACTCTCGACCCCAACTTGTTGCTAACCTTCCCCAAGAGTTTAGGGACGAGTTCTTATAGTTTTAGGGTGTAGTTAAGAGTCCTAACGGGACTAGGAAAGGGGCTACGAGTTCTGTTTCCCACTTTCCACAAAAATCTGGATTCTCTCACCAAAAGAGGTAGCAAAGGTTTAGGAAACCACCTCTTAGAGTTGGGTCCGGTTTTGGCTTACCTTGCATGATTAATTACCTTAATTTTAACCCTAACTTGCCCTCTCCAATTATGGCATAATTACATACACGAATTTTTGGGAAATTTTCTGTCCTAGTTTATTTATATCCTTGGGCCAATGTGCTCTATTGGCCCATCTTGTTATGGGTCATTAAACATAGTGTTGGAGGTCTCTCTAATATGTTTATTTAATTTATCCTCCTTTATTTCTAAAATTTTTAAATCACTAAATTTCCGGGTGTTACATCCTCCCCCACTTAAGAAATTTGGTCCCCAAATTTACGCATAATGGTGTAGTTCGCACCTGAGAATAGTTCTGGGTGATTTTTCTTCATTCTTTCCTCCGTTTCCCAGTTAGCATTAGTAACTCTGTCTCGACTTCATTGGACCTTCACCATAGGTATGGTACGATTCCTGAGTCGTTGAATCTTCCGATCCAACAGTTTGATCGGCTTCTCTTCATAAGTCAGGTCCTCCCGAATCTCCAAGTCCTCATGGTTGATTACATGGTCGGCATTGAATAAGTACTTCCGCAGCATAGATATGTGGAACACATTATGCACGTTCGCCAGCTGTGGAGGTAGTGCAAGTCTATACGCCACCTGACCAATCCTTTCCAGAATTTCAAATGGCTCTATGAATCTGGGACTTAGTTTTCCTTTGATCCCAATCTTTGTATTCCCCTTGAAGGTGAGACCTTCAATAAAACATGTTCGCCAACCTGAAATTCTAGTTCTCTCCTTCTCTTATTTGCATAACTTTTCTGCCTGGATTGTGCTATCTTCAGACGTTCCCTGACAATCTGAACCTTCCTGACAGTCGCCTCAACTAAGTCGGTCCAACCCATTGGTTTTCCCCACCTCTTCCCACAAAGGGGTGATCTGCAACTCCTGCCATATAAGCTTCAAATGGAGCCATTTGATACTTGCCTGATAGATGTTGTTATATGCAAACTCCATCAGGTACAACTGCTCATCCCATCGTCCTCTAAATCTAGCACTAGAGCACGAAGCATATCCTCCACAATTTGATTGGTCCTTTCGGTTTGCCCATCAGTCTGAGGATGGAAAGCAGCACTGAAATTTAGTTTAGTACCCATTGCTGCCTGCAAACCCTTCCAAAAATGTGAAGTAAATCTAGGGTCCCGATATGATATTATGCTAGATGGAACCCCATGCAATCTGACTACTTCCTTAACATATAGTGCAACCAATACATCCACAGACCAGGTACTCTTAATCGGCAAGAATGAGCCGACTTAGTCAATCGATCAACTATTACCCAAATCGCATCCATACCACTCTAGTCTTGGGCAATCCCATGATAAAGTCCATACCGATAATATCTCACTTCCACTCCGGGATTTCTAGTGGTAGCAGTCCACCAGCTGTACGGAAATGCTCGGCCTGGACTTTCATGCATGTCAAACAATACGATACATGATCGGCCACATCCCTCTTCATGTTTGGCCACCATAGACGACCTTTTTAAGTCTTGGTACATTTTTGTTGATCCTGGATGAATCGTATATTTGGACTGGTGAGCTTCATTCAGTAACCTCTTCTTGAGTTCTCCATGATCAGGACACATGTTCTACCTCAGAATAATAATCTTCCTTCTGCTGATAGAGTGAAGTCAGGTCTTTGCTCTAGCTTCTCCCTGATCTCAACTAAGAATGGATCCTCTCCCTGTTTCTCCTTGATTTCGGTCAGTAGATCGGATTGTATCTGGAGATTTGAAATCATACTTGTTTTTCCTTCTTTCCCACGTCTATGTTCAAACTTGTAAATTGCTCCAGTAACATCCATTCGCCCAGCATCATACTAGCTAGCATTGCTCCTGGTTGTCTACTTAGAGCGTCTGCCACTACATTGGCTTTCCCAGGGTGATATTGAATGGAAAAGTCAAAGTCCTTAAGGTACTCTAACCACCTTCTTTGTCTCATGTTAAGCTCTTTCTGTGAGAACAAGTATTTCAAACTCTTGTGGTCAGAAAAGACTTTAAATTGCTCACCGTAGATATAATGCCTCAAGATCTTCAAGGCGAATACTACGGCTGCTAACTCCAGGTCGTGAATCGGATTTCACTTCGTGGATCTTCAACTGTCTTGAGGCATATGCTATTACATTCCCTTGTTGCATTAAGACGCATCCCAGACCTGTTCCAGAAGCATCTGAATAAATTTCAAATCCCCCCTCGTCAGTGGGTAAGGCGAGGACATGAGCAGTAGTCAGACACTTCTTCAAGTGGTTAAAGCTTTCTTCACATTCCTCGTTGTAGACGCGCGATTTGGCCCATCTTCCGCAAGGTTCTTTTGGCCCATTAATTCTCGTTGACCGTTTGTTGACCAGCCTCGGATGCCATGTCGACGGCAGCATCGATGGCCGCCGACTACTGGTTGGCGACAAGCCCCCTTAACGTTGACCCATATTGACGTCCACATCCATGGACGTCTGCATGGTGTTGGCGGCAATAGCGCTTGACGTCAACCTCGTTTACCTGGTCTGCGCAACTACCCCGAGAATATAGCCCACGTGGCGCCTTTCTCTCGCCCATGCACCGCATGGGACCGTTCCCAACGGGCATATGGGCCACCTTGGCACTCCCTTGACCCAGTAAAAATCCTATGTGGCCTCTACCCATTGCTTGGAGCCTTTAGACTTGGATTGCCATGTGTACAAGTGTGTTTCTTCACACTTGAGCATCCAAGGCCTCTGAACTCCGACCCCACTATCTATATACAGTCCATTGGGTCCTCTAAGCAAGGGGGGAGAGGCTGGACGTCCACATGCTGCCCCTTTGAAGAAGGAGAGAGAAAATTGCACCCAAGCTTCAACAAGTGATCCTCTTCTTCCTCTCATGAGTTAGGACGTCCAGAGAGCTTCTTCCCGAGCTGGAGGAGCCCCACAAGGAGCTGCATCACCTGCAAACGAGATCCTTCACCTCCTTCCCTCTCTCTCTCTTACTTACTCTTTAGTTCATTTACATGTTGCACACACCTTCCCACTCACTCTAGGCTCGTAGGTCCTCACCCTACACACCTAGAAAGGGTTTCCCAACCAAAAACGGAGGGAAGAAGGGTGGTCATAGCATTTGCCACCCCTCTTCTCAAGTCCGCAATGGGTACGGGACTCTCCTTTGGGTTGTTTTCCCACGTTTTTGAGCTTTTACTACCCTTCATTAGTCTTATAGAGTTTGTTTTGTGCAGGAACAACCCGCAGAAGACTACGGAGCTCTTCTCCTTTGTTCGGCCGAAGGAGGAGAAGACGAGGTCTCGTCTCCATCCGCTGCGCGAGGCGACCACTTCGACACGACCACATCACTCCTTGGCACAGGTAAGGCCCTGGCGATCACCAACTCCCCTTCATTTCGCTCGTTTTCCTCGTTCTCCTTCTAGTCAACTCAGTCACCGAGGGTCAACGTGGTCAACCGGCGACCCCTTCATCGCCAACGAGAGTCCGGCGGCGTCTCGCTTAGCACCCGAGAGATCCGGGGATGGCGCGGAACGAACCGTCTACACTCGGTCCACACAAACAGATTTTCCTTCCGGGTCAGTTTGGTTAACGGCACTGCAATCTTGGAGAAATCCTTTATAAACCTTCGGTAATATCCTGCTAGACCTAGGAAGCTCCTGATCTCAGTGACGCTTGTCGATCTTTCCTATTTCAGTACAGCCTCAACCTTCGATGGATCAACAGCATACCATCCTTGGTTACCACATGTCCTAAAAGGATACCTCCTCAAGCCAAAATTCACATTTACTTAGCTTGACATATAATTTATTCTCCCTTAAAATCTGTAATGAAATCCTCAAATGCTCCTCATACTCTTCCTTTGTCTTGGAATAGATCAATATATCATCGATGAATACCACCACAAATTTATCAAGATATGGGCGATAAATGCTATTCATCAACTGCATGAAAACTGCAGGGGCATTTGTTAGTCCGAAAGGCATAACAATGAATTCATAATGCCCATACCTGCTTCGGAAGGCTGTCTTGTGAATGTCTTCTCCTTTGATCCTCAATTGATGATAACCGGATCTGAGATCTATTTTAGAGAAGTATCTAGCTCCAGATAATTGGTCAAACAACTCATTAATCCTTGGCAGATGGTATTTGTTCTTGATGGTTAACTGATTTAATTGTCTGTAATCTATACATAGCCTCATCGACCCATCTTTCTTCTTGACGAAGAGGACAGGTGCACCCCATGGCGATGTGCTTGGTCGGATGAAACCCTTCTCTAACAGTTCCATCAGTTGCTCTTTTAATTCCTTCAGTTCTGCGGGGGACATTCTATATGGTGCCCTAGATACTGGCGCTGCTATAGGGACCAACTCGATGGTAAAATCGACCTCTCGCTCAGGAGGAATTCCTGGCAAGTCTTCGGGAAAAACATCAGCGTATTCTGACAACATGGATGTCCTCAACTTTGGCTTCCTTCCTTTTGATGACAACACAGCAAGAAAGGCCATACAACCTTTCCTCATCATCCTTTTGCTTGTAGTGCAGAGATAAGTGACAATCTCCTGCGGTTTCTATCCCCTGTGAACACTAGTTTTGGGTAATGGCTAAAGGTTACCCGACTTCTCCTGCAGTTGATACTAGCCCCATGTTCAGACACCAGTCCGCTCCCAGTATCACATCATACCCCTCCATATCCATACATATTAAATTTGCTGGTAGGTTTTGAGTTTCAATCAACACTTCACTAGAGGGTATATGGTTTGTAAGATTGTGTCAGGACCAATCGGTTGACACAACTATTCCGGATTTCATTGGGACGGGTTTCACAGGTAGGGTATCAACAAATGTTTGAGATATAAAGGAGTGCGTAGCTCCCGTATCAAAGAGAACATATGCGGGTCGGGAAAGAGTAGTGAGTGTACCTTCCACGATACCTCCTTCTTCAGCAGTTCCGGTTCCTGGATAGCTTGCAATCGGCCTTGCCTCTTCTGTCCATTTGGACGCTTGTCCTAAGGAGCTTGTTCTTTCAGTATTGGGCAGTCCGAGATCCTATGGTCACGACTACCACAGCGCAGGCATCTCCCTTGCGCTCTCCAGCATTGTTCAGACCGGTGACTAGCTTTGTCACAGTGTTTGCACCCCCCCGTTGCCACCACTGTCTGCTTACCTAACTCCTTTGCTTTTTATCAGCTGGTTCATTTACTACTCGCCACTGGGCCTTTTCTTCCCAATGGTCGGCTGGTACCTTCCTGTAGAAGACACTTGCTCCCTTTTGCGGGTCTTCCCATAATTCTTTCAGCAGTCTCCATGGCATCTTCCAGTAACTGAGCCTTCTTATCATGTCAGCATAGGTTTGAATGTCCATTGGTGCCAGTTGAGTGATGAACTGGGGCCTCAAGCCATTTAAAAAGCGTTTCGCCTTCATCCTTTCTGTCCCAATTAAGTGAACAGCATATCGGGACAGGCGAGAGAATTGGGCCTCATACTCAGCCACATTGAGTCCTCTCTGCTTCAAAGCCGCAAATTCGGCTGCTTTTCGTTCTTGGACCCTCTCAGAAAAGTACTTGGTGTTGAGTGCTCAATGAACTGAGCCCATGTTAGTTGCTGACCATTCAGTGTTGCTTCTACTGACTCCCACCATGCCCTGACATCCTTTTCCATTGGAAAGTCGCCAGTAGTACTTTGTTCTGGTCCGTGCATTGCATGACCCTGAATATCCTTTCAATTTTCTTAACCCAGTGTTCAGCAACATCTAGGTCAGTACTACCTCCAAACCTAGGCGGATCCATATTTCGAAAATTCCGATGGAGATCACCGGCTCCGCGGTTACCTCCACCCTGGATGGCTTGCAGGATAGCCTGAGTCAAGTTCTGTATTGTTGTTGCATGTCCCTAGCCTGGGCACGTTCAGCGGCCATTGAGGTAATAAGTACCTTCAAGATAATAATATAAGTCAGTCATCTAAATATATCACATGTGACTTCTATTCCCATGGCTCTACCCAAGCTCACATCAGGTACGACAGATTTTGACTCGTGTAATCTAGTTTCATTATATGTTCCTAATCCCTTGACCCTAAAGTTCAGGCTCTGATACCAACAACGCCACGCCCCGACTTAGCAGCGGAATAAATACCGGGGGACGTGAACGATACAAACAGCGTATCACAGTTGAGTAACGCAGAGTCACAATTGAATATAATAACACATTTGGGCTATATTATGATCACCCAAAGTATAATTTATTTCATTCCATTCAACTAGATACAACTTACATAAGAAAGAACCAACTAAAGGTCCATTATTCAAATAAAACTTCCAGAAAAGTTAACTATTACATAGACTACTCATAGGTCTATTTCTAAACTGTCAACTATTCATATGACGGGTACTCATCACTCTTGCCCTGCCCCATCCGAGTCCTCTGGTTCCTCAGCACTACTGAAAAGGGCAGGATGATAGGGGTGAGTGAACTAGCTCAGTAGGATTTACATCTCAATATGGTGCGGGCACTAATATACATGATTAGAATTTTAATAGGCAGATATGCACATGAATATGATGACAATGCATGCTTTTCTAACAAGTTGAATAGCAGAGTAGAACGGATATCATATCAGATCAAATGTCGAATTGCATATACAATGGACAGATATTTCAAGAATAGAATCGTATCAAAAGATGGCCATATTCAGACAGATATCATGCGTTCACATGATCAGACGTATCATATCAAATCATATCATATCAGATCAATCAGACTTATCATATCAAACAAAGGCACATTCACACAAATCTTGCATATCGTATCAGTGCCATGCCACGCACCACAAGTCCATACTCCCACGGTTAATAAGTACGTTGGGTGCTCCTCCCCAGGACCAGACATGGCCCTTATTGCACAGGCATTAGTCAAATTGGACCGAAGTCCCACGTTGTGCCGAACAAACATTCATATTATGGCCACAGAGTTTCAATGGCAAGCTCATAGTAAAAAAGAACATGATCATTCATAGAGTCAAGGTATGATAAATAGCTAAGAGAACAAGGCAGGATAACGACGTATCTTATGTTTCATAATTCATTAATGTCTTAATATGAGGTTGTTTCTAAAGACAGATCATATGCAGAACCATGTGCTCTCAATTTCCCAAGGAAGGGTGTGCCTATTCGTGCAAAGGTATAAGTGATGAGTCACGGATCTTTCCTAGCATGTATGCATATGACAAATAATTAATTGAACACTGGAAAGCATGACTAGTGAAACTCATATGCAAATCATGACATTAACACCACTAACAAGTCCATACTAACATGTATCATCCCCACAATCATATCATATTCTTTATTATCAATTGACAATAAGCAAGATCACAAGATAACCCAATGGACATAAGATCAATCACAATTACACATTAGAATCGTATCATATCATTACTATTTTTCAATGGGTTGATTTATTTTAGGTCCATGCATACTATATAACATCATGCACATGCTAGTAGACATCATGAAATGATCAGACCCAAAATATGTAATTTTTTTGTAAGGGTAGTGTCGACAGACCCCTCACTGGTGTCGACACAATGCCTCAAACACAAGGCAAAATAATGCAGAACTGGTCAAGTAGTGTCGACACTAGTTCAGGTAGTGTCGACACAGTGCTTCAAATACAAGACAAAAGGTTAAGTAGTGTCGACACTAGAGACAGCTCCCAGAACAACCTTCTGGCCAATCTGGGACAGTGTGTCGACACTAGCTCAAGTAGTGTCGACACTAGAGGCCTTCCCAAAACATCTTTTGGGCTATTTTGAACAGTGTGTCGACACTAGCTCAAGTAGTGTCGACACTAGTGCCCTTCCAGAACAAAACTTATAGGTCATGTGGAACCTGAAAACATACTTTTGCAGTGGATTACTTACCCACTTATAACTCTCTAACGAGTGACATTTAGATAAAACGTTCAACACGGAAGATGACAAAGACAACTATTAGAAGAACTTTTATGTTGGGAGTTTGATCAAACTCGATGTCTAATCCTGAGAAACATATGATGAACAAAAAATCAAGTGTAGCCCGAAATCGCAGTATCATGCAGAAACTCTATTACCATGCTCATAACTCTCTACGAAATACTTTTGGATAAAACGTCCAACATAAAAGATGATCTTGACTTCAAGTAGAAGACTTTTATGAAGAAAGTTTAGTCTAATTCAGTGTCAATCGCGTGCACAATAAGAAGAATGGAAAAAACTCTAACTGTGCGAGACTTCGGGAAAACTACGAATACACAACGTATACTCCATGAAAACTAGTCAAACCAAGTGCAAATGATCCTAGACTCAAAGACTACATGATGGTGTTGGTTTCTTAATCTTGGCCGAGAACACCTACCTTTGAATGCTAAGAATTCTCTGCAGATTTCTGGGTTGATGCAGAGCAAGTTGATGAAGACCACGATTTTCCCCAGCCGTTCTCCACTCCCACCAGCGCTCCAAACTTGCTACTCTCGACCCCAACTTGTTGATAAACCTTCCCCAAGAGTTTGGGGACGAGTTCTTATAGTTTTAGGGTGTAGTTAAGAGTCCTAACGGGACTAGAAAGGGGCTACGAGTTCTGTTTCCCACTTTTCAAAAAATCTGAGATTCTCTCACCCAAAAGAGGTAGCAAAGGTTTAGGAAACCACCTCTTAGAGTTGGGTCCAGTTTTGGCTTACCTTGCGTGACTAATTACCTTAATTTTAACCCTAACTTGCCCTCTCCAATTATGGCATAATTACATACACGAATTTTTGGGAAATTTCTGTCCTAGTTTATTTATATCCTTGGGCCAAATGTGCTCTATTGGCCCAATCTTGTTAATGGGTCATTAATACATGGTGTTAGAAGTCTCTCTAATATGTTTATTTAATTTATCCTCATTTATTTCCAAATTGTTAAATCACTAATTTCCGGGGTGTTACAGATGACCTTACACACAACAACGGGATTGGACTGGAGTGATGAGCGACCTGGAGTCATAGCGATGAATTATCCCCAGTACCCTATAGTTAGTTTAGTTAGTTGCTTAGTTATCATTTCCAAATGTAATAAAGTCATTGACCCTATGTTTTGGCTCTGAATTAGTGGTTGTAATAGTTTAGTGAAATATCAATAAAATGATGAGTTTTATTACAATTATTGTTCATTAGTTGCTCTGTCATTTGTGAATGTATGCGCAATTTACATTACCATACACGTTGTTCATGCCTCCCCGATTTATTCCGCTGTTGAATTGGCGGGGCATGACACATCTAATATCTTAAAATCGTATATTAGGCATCTCTCATAATACTGAGAGTGGAGGATCATTTGTTGACACACAATATCTTCGTAATGTTGACTACCATTCCTAATAACTGACTGTACTAGATCAACTAACTACCTACTAGACTATAAGTCTGTCATCAAATAACGGAGTACTCAAACAAGATATTTTTTGTGTCTCAAGTCCAATGACTAGTTATACAACTGGGACCACAGAATTGCTATCTGACAATCATGTATCATCAACAATACAACATTCTGAGAGCATCATTCAATGAACCCATTCTCCAATGAGCACTTGCACTATATACCCTAGTGTCTCCACACAAGTAGCTATGAGGTCGCTGCCTCTATCATATGGATGGGTATATAGCACCCAGTCTATCCGATTTTCTTGATATCTTTCTCGAGTAACATATGACCTAGAATATTTAAGATCTGTGTTTAAAGATGATATGTCTCATTATCATGATGTCATCATAATCCCCATTCTCATTGCATAGGTCTATGGACATCACAATATATAAAACACTATCATATGTATACTATAGAGTGAGAAAATATCATTAATATTATTACCAAAGAGATTAATATAAGATTACAAGTGTCACACTAATATGAGTTGGCTTGCAGAGCATTCATAATTAGCATCTTTGACAATCAAGTCTCATACACAAATTTAGAACACAAGTTCAAGATAGAAATGAAATCAAGTCTTAGAAATTAGAAGAATCAAGTCGTAGACATAATGGGAGAATCGATTCTCATGATATAAGAATTAATTCTTGAAGAATAGACATCTTAAGCCTATTTAGAGCAAAGTCTCAGATTAGAATCGACTCCAAGCAAATCGAGTCTCCCATTGAGACTTAAATCGAGTCGTGTGCCGAAAGAGAAGTCGGTCTCATGTTAATTAATAATAAAAAAGAAGTCCCTACAAATAAGTCTTACACTTAAGGTATTAAATAGTCTCTCTCATAGAACACAAAATGAGTTTACACCGAGATTAAAAATAAGTATTTGAGAACTAAAATAAGTCCTACTCTAGAAGACAAAAACAAGTCTCACACTAAGACTAAAACAAATCTATACAAAACATGCCTTTGCTTTTAAATGACTAAAATGAGTCCATATCTGAGATCAAAAATGTGTCTCATGCTATGACTAAATCAAATCTCTCCCAGAGAAGTAGAAAATGAGTCTTACATTGAAGATGAAAATGAGTCTTACTCACATTTATGAAAATGTGTCTCATAATAAAGACAAGAGCAATGAAAACAACTCGACAAAAAATGACAAAAACTTTAAGTCTCTTTAAGACTCTAAATAAGAAGAAAATATGTCATGCCCCGCCAATTTTAGTAGCAGAATAAATCGGGAGGCATGAACAACGTGTATGGTAATGTAAATTGGGCATACATTCGCAAATATCAGAGCATTAATGAACAATATTTGTAATAAAATCTTTATTTTATTGATAAATCACCTAAACTATTACAACCACTAACTCTGAGCCGAAACATAGGGTTCATTAACATCATGACATCTGAAAGGGTAATTAGCAAATATCTAATTATACTCAAGATACTAATGACACTCCATCTCTATGACTCCGGGTCTCTCATCACTCCAATCCATTCCCATTGGTGTGCGTACGGTCATCACCTGACTTACCTGAAAACATATATAACAATAGCGCAGGGTGAGCGATAACGCTCAGTAAGACTTAATATCTCATGTAAACAAGTTTGCTTTAAATAATTAATGTCTTGTAAGACAGTAAACTAAGAGAACGATCAAAATATAACCAAGAGAGTAATAGAATATGATGGCAAAAGAATGATAAAACTTCCAATAGAGATATTACAAATCTAGTATAATAAATGATTGGCCATGTAACGAAATTGGTGTACGGTTGCACCACGGTGCACTAGTAGAGATATCACCTCTGGTCGAGCATCTTGTCACCCAGAGAACGATAGCATAGTGATTGATATATTGATTGTTATAAATTAAATTGTGATTGTTATTAAATGGCGCTGGATGCATGTCGTACACATCCTGATCATTTAACTCCCATGGGAACTGGCACTTTTCGGGCGCTCCTCCCAGGACCTGATCGGACCCTATTGCGCTGGCATCTAGTACTTGTTTGTTAATTTAGACAATCAATTGTATGGCTAAATAGAGTACCAAGAAAGATGAGAGTACTAGACGAGATAGATGAGAGTGTAGAGATGTGAACAGATAGAGAATAAGATAGAAGACGAGAAAGATATGACAATATCGTAAAATGCGAGAACAACGATAGTCACGGTTGCACGGCACACCCTAGTGGGCCGGCAGTCTGGTAAAAGTCACCACCGCCCACTAGCTGTGCTGTGTACACAGACTAGATGGTCTGGCGTGATCACTAGATAAGGAAAATCATACTAAGGCTATGGATCGTAACTGATCCCTAAGGGTGTAACGGGTTTTAGGTACAACCACTCGTCGGCAATGGACATGCGCCAAGCCAAGAAGACTTACGGAGGCCTTGACAAGGAGTCTCTGGCCCAGTCAAGAGTATTCCTGATGGAGAGTGGTCCAAGTTAAGAAACGTTTTGAAAACGGGTCCGTCGTGCCTCGAGTGCTCGAAGCCTAGTGAAAACGTAACGGTGTACAAAACACACGTATAAACGAAGACAAAGGTATTTAATAAATATGGTAAATTAGTCATTTATTACGCTAATTTACCAGATACATTATTGCATAAATTATTAGGGTCAATGAAAATATAAATGTTTGTGTGTGTGTAAGTGTAAAGAAATCTTGAGGATTATGACAAATCGTGTAAATCCTTTAAAATAATTAAATTTAATAATTATTACCATTATTAATTTACCAGGTCGAATTAACTATAACATTGTTTAATCATGGCTAAATAAGGTTATATAGCCAAATCAGCAAAGGCATATATTGCATAAATAAAACTTCTGGCCGAATCTCTTCAAAACGCGGCGGGCCACCCCTGCGATTCAAGTCACGACGGGCGGCTCGGTCGCGGTCCGAAGGCCAGCCGGCCCGGTCCGGTTTCGCGCCAGGAATCGCGACGGATGTTTCTTAATGCGTCGGACCCGCCGGCCGCGACCCCGCTGGATCGCGGCGGATCGCGCCGCCGCGATTCCAGGGTGGGTCCGGTCTCTACCTCTTTTTCCAGGGTGTAACTCTTTGATGGCTGATCATTCAAAATTCCATATAAAATCGCACGGTACGGTGATATAAAAATCACGAACTAGTTTTAAAACGAAAGTAGATATATAGATCTATCACATGTACAATTAATTTGAAAATAGATAAGGTTTAGGCATGCTATGATCAAGTGACATATCAGTGACCTAAACATGCGTAGTCAATGTTTATGAATTAATTAGAAATGGATACATGATGAAAATTAGGCAACCAACGATGTTTTAAAGCTAACATGATGTAGTATTTAGGAGAATTTTTCTCATGACATGGGGTCATGTATGCTCGAGGTTTAAGAGTAAACATGAAGGGTTGGGTACATAGAACTAACATGGAGTTAAAGAATTAATTCTCCCTCATGGAGATCGAAATGGAGCGAAACCAGAGGGCTTTTGCTCGGGAACATGAAGTCTTCCTAGAGTAATTTTTATTAATACGGATTTGACTGAGAGATTGCCAACCTTTCACACGTTTAAGAAATCATAGGGCTTGAAGACGAGGTAGAAGATGAAATCCTCTTGCTCCAAGCTCCTTCCTCCTTCTGCTCCTCTCATCCTCAGCTCCTCTCTTCGTCCCCTAGAGCTCCAGCAACGATATATGGGTGATAGGGCCGAATTGGGTGTGTAATGACTTGGTTTAAGAGTCCTATTTGTCCAAAACTCTTTACCTCCATTCAACTCTACATTTCCTAATTTATCTCCTTATTTCCTAGCATTATCCCACCTAATAGATAGGGGAGAGGTCCAATTTCATGGGTATGGTTTAGGATAAGTCTAGGACTCTTTTTAGGGATTTATATATGTCATTTAGTATTTATCTTAAACCTTTTCTAATTATTACTATATTTAATCCGAATTTCACTTGATTAACTCCCATCTCATGATGGGTCTTCTTATTTGGGCCCAACATCCATGTTAGATCCATTACCAAAATCCATTACTAATTTGACTTAATGGGTATTGATTTAATTCCACTTATTCACCCTTTATCTTATTTAAATCTATTATCACACTTATTTAATTAATTCATACTTTTAATTTGATTTAATACTATTTATGTAATATTTCTAATCTTCATCATTTAGCTTTTACTCTTGGCTTGTTGGATTTTTAATTATCCTTTTATTAGGGAATTTATTCTTTGGTCAAGATTGTCCATTTGTCCAATATCATAATGGATCTCATCCCATATTAGTTAAGTCCACTCATACATTTATTTTAATTTATAAACCACTTTAGCTCATAAAATAATGAGTTCTCCGACTTATTCCTTAATTACGATAATAAGTCGCATAAATTCTTAACTTAGACTAAAGATTTTCTATGTCTAAATTTCTTAATGGTCATTAGAGAATATTATTTAAGTAAATTATTATTTTTACAGAATTTTATATGGTTCATACGCAGGGAGAATAATGCGTACCTTTTTAACTGGTTGATTTTATTAATTGATAAATTTTAATTTATCCATAATTTTTAATTAATATATTTTCGGGGTACTACAAAATAAGTCTCACTTATAAATATAAAACAAGTCTCAGACGCCTAGGAACACGACAAATCCATCAAACAAGTCCAGAAAGATCAAACAAGTCTTACTTCAAAGAGAAAGCAGTTTACATACAATAGAAAATGACTCTTTTTCATGTTCTGAACTCGAGTCTTATAGAGAAAACGACTATGTCATAGACCTAAGATAGGAGTCTAATATTTAAAAGACTTTCATATGACTCACTGAAATCACTTGAAAATCATCCAGCTTAAAGTTCTTGGTTAGAAGAATTTAAATGAGCTTACTTGTCTTATAAACATTTGTTTATTCTATATGAATATTGAGAACATCCTATTAATGTGATAGACAAATTATTTAAGTCTGTCAAGCTTCTGTTTATCTAGACATAGTCACAAAGAGTTCTAGATTCAATTTACATTTAATGCACATATTGGAACTCTAATCAATAATATGGAAAGATATATTGAACAAACATCTTTGTATTATTTTTTTATAAGTAATGTTGACCATAGGCAAAAGACTAGAAAGGGGAGTACTTTTGCATGTACCTATGAATAATAGAAAGATAGTCTAAGGTATGTACAATCTGCAGAACATTACAAGATGACATACAATGGAAAACATTTATAACCTGACAATAGAAGATCTGAAATGCATTTATCGTCCAAGATAAGAAGAAGTGACAAGTCAATGAGAGCTCAAGACTATATACCGAATGGCAGCCAAGACACATGCATACTATATAATGGATGCCAAGTCTACATATACAAGAGCTTAAGAATATATCTAACGAATGGTAACTCAAAGTCACAATGGATAATTATTCAAGCCATTATGAGGACAAGAGGAAGATAAAGAAGAACACCTTAAGCTTATATATATAATTATCTATATATATATATATATATATATATATATATATATATATATATATATATATAATACCATCACATCTCCTACTAAAACCAAAAATATTTTAAGCATAGATTTGAGAAAAGCATTTTGAGTTGAGCAAGAAAAGAAGAGTTGATTAGAGAAACACTTTGAGAGAAAAGAAAGAAAAAGGAAAAAGGAGTTAGAGCAAAGAGAAT
>JACBKR010005348.1:0-18869 GCA_014218235.1 Colocasia esculenta | reverse complement strand
GACAGCAGTGGCCTTACGTCCATGACTGCGAGACTGAGAGGTAGTTCTTGTGATGTGTTGTCCAGGTTGGATATTGGTTTGATCAGCCAGTAGTCTGTCCCATGTGGTTGGCGTCGCTCCTTTCCAACTCGTGCTTTGCCACTAGTGATGGCTGTGTGTGACTCTCCGGTTGTGGTTTACCGTTGAGATGTGCCCTGGTGTTGGCATAGTGTGTTGGGTTAGTGAGCAGAGACTAACTGGTTGTGGTTTGATCCATGTGGTGTGCCGTCGTGGAACTGGTGTTTAAGGGTTTGCCCGTAATGGAGTGCCTTGTGTTGGCACTAGTTCGGTTGTGGTTTCCGTGGTGGTACCCCGTGGTAGTAGGTACCTGTACCCTGTGTGGGTAGTGCTTTGTGGTGGTACATTGGTACCAGCCTTTTCAGTTTTCGGTGGGGAGGTCGTGTAGTGGACCTCCACTGTGTAGTTTTACCCTCTTTGGGTAAACATCTGAATAAGGTTTTAATGTGTGATGGATGGTCTCGTGGTAGCCAGTCCTATTACTTAAGTGTGACATTCGATATGTCGTGGCTTGGGGTATAAGGATTAGCTCTGGCTAGCAGTCCTGTTACCCGTGTGTTAGAGGTTCGCTAGTGAAGCTTGTAGCCTGGGTAGTGGTTGCCTGTGTGGCTTGTAGCTTAGGCACCTGTTGTTGAGGTAATGTGTATGTGAGCTTGTGGCCAGGCGTTTCAGTTGTTGGGCGGACTAGTAGTGTTGTGCTAGTCTGTGGTTCCTCTTCCCCGAGGAATATATATTTGTGTATGAATGTTAATTAAACTGCTATTTATTATAAATGTTGTGAGCATGCCATGGTTTGGCTTTGGTGTTGCCAGTGAGACCCTCTGGGTTGAGGTTCTTCTGTGTTGTGGTTTTCAGGTGGTTCCTACTGAGCCTGTGATTTGTTGAGGCTCACTCCCCTACATTTCTTTTCAGGGTTTACCATGGTACGGCTTGCGGAGGTGTCGTGACAGACTTGTACCACCAGTAGTAGTGTTAGTTGAGTTGTGTGAGCTTGTGCTCCCTCGGGGTATACCCCAGTGTAGTTGTACTCTTCTTAATTTGGACATGTAATAATGTAACGGGACAATTGTAAATTGTTATATGCAGGTATGAGCACTTGTACTTTCTTGTGTCTTATACTGTGTAGTTGTCTTTTATATTCTTACTAGACACATGTACGAGCTATCCCTTGCAAGACTTCAGTCCGTTCACGGGAGGCGGATCTGGATATGGGGCCTTATTGGGCATAGATATCCAGGGCCGTCACACATGCCGCGGAGGGCTTTTGCCCGCGCACTCCTCCACGTCCGTACCAAGGGAAAAGGCCTACCCATACTATTTTTACTAACCCGAAGATGTCCACTGAATTTGAGCCACATCTCAACAAATCTCAACCTTGGCGAACAATCACCCACTTGAAGAACTTCAGTCTTGCAACTCCACCTGTAACAACAATCTCCTCAAACTTAACATGAATCGACCTGTAGTAAGTCCAAACAGTGTTTGAACTTTTCCACTGTGACTGGCTTTGTAAGCATATCAACTTGCATTCTCCTGTGTATGCACCTTCACTAGATCAATCTTACTGTAGTGATAGCTCTATGATCTTATGAAACCTCATCGCTATGTGCTTCGTCCTGGCATGATACACTTGATTCTTTACCAAATAGATAGCACTCTGACTATCACACTGTAATTGAACCCTTCGTTGACTCACACCAAGTTCCACCAGTAAACCCTTCAGCCACAAAGCTTCCTTTGCTGCCTCTGTCACTGCCATATACTCAGCCTCAGTTGTGACAATGCTACCACTGACTATAACATAGATCTCCGCATATAGGTCCTCCACCCAATGTGAAAAACATAGCTAGTTGTAGGCCTTCTGTTGTCAATCTCTCCAACATAGTCAGAATCAACATACCCAACAACTGTATGATTTTCATGTCCTCCACCATACTAAATTCCATAATCAGATGTTCCTGTAAGTACCTGAACACCCATTTGACTGCCTGTCAATGCTCCTTCTTGGGTTTGACATGAACTTGCTTACCATGCTCACTGCATGTGCAAGGTCTGGTCTTGTGCATGTAAGGAATCATTCAGAGCACAGTGGAAACGCGATTCCCTCCATTTGATATCATTGCCGGTGGTCGGAATCGAACAAAAAACAGAAAACCGCGCGTAGGAAGATCCGATCTTTACCTTTGCGGGGTTGCGAAACTCTCGAACCCGGGGAGGTGGTAGCGTTGGTGCTTCAAGCCGTTCAGGGTCGGCCTCTAGACGTATCCCGCGAACTCCAGAGCAGATGAGATCTCCTCGGTCTCCACGCGTCTCCGAATCTCAGCTCCACATATGCCAGGAGAGAGAAGAGGTGGGGGCGCCCTAAGGAGAGAGAGAGGAGGGGGGCGGCCAAGAGAGAAGACCTGTAGCCTGGACCAGGGTTGACTCTCCAATTATTTATAGACACTGCAGTTTTTCACAAAAACTCAGTTATGTCTATAATGACCATCATGCCAGTCTGCTCGGAACTCTATTGCGTGTGACCCTCTAGGCCCAAGTGCTAGTCCAGTTTTCAGGCCATTAAGTCCAATAACTCTTTATTGACTTACTGCAATTAATTAATTACACAATCAATTATCACTCACGATAATTGACCGGGCTTCCAATCAAGTTGGGTGCCAAGCAACACCACTTGATCCTGAAAAGCATTGGGGTTCAGCAACCCAATCAAGGAACCCTTTTTGTCAACAGTTACTACGTGACTATAGTTCTTCGCTTGTACAATGCTCCTGAGCGCACTTAGGGTATGGTCAACTGTCAAACCCTAATATGTGCACTCACTTGGTTTAGATGCCGCATAGCAATATCAGAAAACTCATTTTCTGATAAGTAGTCTTGCCCTGGCCAGAGACTATCAGGCATCTTTCCCTAGAGCATTCACTTCTTATTACCGAGAGCGAACGATCCATATGACCACACAATCACCTTCGAAGGTATTCCGCTAGATCCGAACGCTTAACTGATTAAGACCTCATGGCTAGAGATCTATAAGTTAAGGTCAAAACCTAGGAGTCCACCGACAAGGTGTCCTTGGTGTCTCAGGTCTAAGGACCAATCACGTCATTGTGACAATGAATCTAGCTGGTTGATAGTTAGGTAATATTACCATCCAGCGATTCATAACGGATCAGTTCAGTGAACTCATTCTCCAATGAGCACTACAGATTCACCTTAGTGTCTCCACACAAGTGACTATGAGACCAGTCATCATCATATGAGCAGGTGCAACCTGTACTAGTCTAACCGGATATTCGATGTCCTTCTCGAATATCCTTCGACTAGGAACAATTAAGAATATACGTTTAAAGGATATTAATCACATTGTTATGATCTCATCATAATAATATCCATTGCGCATATTCATGGACTTCATAATGAAACGGCAAACGAATTACACAATAATGAATAAAAGCCTTATATTATTATTAAAGAACAAGAATGTACAAGTTATGATTGCTTGAGGACACACACAACTAACAGTGCACACCATAGCATACATCAAACATCCCACGACATTTGCATATGGTATCTTGGACATTCTATCATTTCTTTTTGTCTTTGGACTTTGTTCAACTGACAATCTGAAATGATTGGCCAAAGGTGTTCCCACTGGTTTAGCATCCTCCATGCTAAAACCTTTTTAACACCTTTTCTATGTACTTTTCTGAGAGAGCCAAAGTTTTCCTACTTTCTATCTCTGCAGATTTCCATTCCAAGGATCTTCTGCTGGCACCAAGATCCTTCATGTCGAACTCTTTGTTCAGCAAGGATTTCAAATTATTGATATCCTTCATATTCTTAGCAGCTATGAGCATATCATCCACATATAACATTAAGAAAATGTAACTACCATCAGAAAGAGTCTTGGAATAAGCACAACAATCATATTCACATCTGGTGAAGTCAATACTCAACATGTATGTGTCAAAACGTTTGTACCACTGTCTTGGTGGGACTGTTTTAACCCATATAGTGACTTCTTTAACTTACACACACAGTTCTCTTTGCCCACTTCCCTGAACCCTTTTGGCTGCTCCATAAAGATCTGCTCTTCTAAATCACCATGTAAGAAGGCAGTCTTCACATCTAACTGCTCCAGTTCTAAGTCCAACTGGGACACCATAGCCAGCAATATTCTGATTGAAGTGTTCCTTACCACTGGAGAGAAAACTTCATTGTAGTATATTCCTTCCTTCTGTAACTATCCTTTTGCAACCAACCTTGCCTTGTACCTTTCTCCTTCCTTTTCTGATGCAGCTTCCTTCTTTCTATAGACCCACTTGCAACCTATGGCTTCTTTCCTTTTGGAAGTTCTACCAACTCCCAAGTCTTGTTTTTGTGTAGTGACTCCACTTCTTCCACCATGGATTCCATCCACCTGTCCTGTTCTGGACTGGATACTGCCTCCCTGAATGAACCTGGATCTCCACAACTAGAAACAAGAGCAAATGAAACCATATCCTCAAAACCATACCTCATTGGCGGTTTAATAATTCATCATGGTCTATTAGAAATCAGAGTCTCCTGTGGATGATCTTCTTGCTCTGCATCTGGGGATTCCTCCTAAATTCTTTTCTTTTAAAGATCCCCCGTCAAGCTCCACCTGAACTTTTGACTTTCTTTGTCGTCATCTTTGACAATATTATCTCCCCTTTCTCTTAGCATAGATGTCTCATCAAACACCATATCTTTGCTTATGACTACCTTCCTTTCTCTGGACCCCAGAATTTATATCCCTTCACTTCACTTAGGTAGCCGATGAAGATACACTTTCTGGACTTAGGATCCAACTTGGACCGTTGCTCTACTTAGATGTGGACATATGCTGGACATTCAAAGATTTTCAGCCTGGAATAATCAATTCCTTATTCCTCCACACCTCCTCAGCAACCTTTCCTTCCAACTTTAAAGAAGGTGACCTGTTAACAAAATAACATGCTATTTTTACAGCTTCAGCCCAGAAACTTTTAGGGAGACCGGCCTGGATCCTCATACATCTTGCCCTTTCAAGCAATGTCATGTTCATTCTTTCTGCTACCTCATTTTGCTGTGGGGTCCCTGAAGCTGTGAAATTTCTCATAATTCCTTCATTTTTGCAGTATTCAATGAACTCAGTTGACTTGTATTCAGTGCCATTATCAGACCTGATGCACTTCACATGCTTCCCTGTCTGTTTTTCAACCATGGCTTTCCACTACTTGAACTTTGTAAATACTTCTGATTTATGCTTCATGAATTATACCCACACCTTCCTTGAACAATCATCAATGAAGGTTACAAAATATAAAGATCCCGCCTTTGATGGTGTAGACACTGGCCCCCAAACATCTGTGTGCACATATTCTAGCACTTCCTTGCTCATGTATGTTGAAGTTTTGAATTTGACTGTACACTGCTTTCCATACACGCAGTGTTTGCAGAAATCTAACTTGCATGTTTTCACACCATTCAGCAATTACCTTCTGTGCAGTTCCATCATACCCCGTTCACTCATATGCCCAAGTCGCATGTGCCAAAGAGCGGTATCATCTGTGCTGGTCTCAGATGAAGCTGTAGCAGCAACATTTCCCACAATTGTACTCCCTATGAGTCTGTACAAATTGTTTTCAATTCGCTTTCCCTTCATCACAACCAAGACACCTTTACTGACTTTGAACATGCCACTACCAGGAGCTGCTGAAAGTCCATGCCAGTTCTCTCTAATTGACCAAGTGAGATTAAATTCTTCTTCAACTCGGGAACGTGCCTGACATCTCCCAGTGTTCTAATCACACCATCATGCATCCGGATTCTGATATTCCCGATACCTACAACTTTACACGGGTGATCATCACCCAGCACGACAGAGCCGCCTTCATAATTCTTGTAGGTATCAAACCATTCTCTGTGACGACAATAGTGAAAAGAGCATCCGGAATCCATAGTCCATGTGTTCAAGAATGAGTCCTTACCTGATGAGGCTATCATAGCTCCCATCATCAGAGCTGTCCACTGCCATGCTAGCAGAACTTGAAGAAGGCCCGACCTTGTCTTCTTCCTTTTTCTTTAACAATGGACAATCTCTCTGAAGTGCCCCTTCTAATGGCACTTATAGCACTCTGTCTTCTCAGCCTTCTTTGATTTAGACTTGGACCTTGATCTGTTCTTCCCTTGATTCCTATCTTTTGATCTTCCTCTACCCTTCTCCTTTGCAATCAACCCCTCTGCCTGAGAGTCCTCGCTGCATTACTTCCCCTTGCCTCATTAGACCTGAGAACTGCAACGACCTCTTAAAAACAAGAGTTTCTTGACATACATCAATGTAGTAATGAGATGGTCAAAAGAGGATGGAAGAGAACACAATAACATGATTGCTTTATCTTCCTCATCAAACTTGACTTCAAGTTGCGACAGATCACTTACCACTTGAGTGAATCGATTCATATGCTAAATTAGATCTCCTCCTTCTATCATCCGAAGACTGTAAAGCTCTTCTTCAAGAAAAGTTTGTTTGTAACGTTCTTGGCCATGTAGAGACTTTCTAACTTTTTCCATAATCCGTTCACTGTCTTCTCCGTCATCACATCGTATAGAACTGAATCTGCTAGACACATTCAAATGGTGTTGAACGCCATTTGCTCCAGCTCTTCTCACTCTTCATCATCCATCTTCATAGACTTCTGCCCTGTCAATGCCCTGATGACCCGCTGTTGCACCAGCAAATCCTTCACTCTCATCTGCCATAGACTGAAGTTCCCCTTTCCATTGAACTTGTCGAACTCGACTTTCATCAGTTCGCTCATCCTTAATATGTGTTGACCAACCGAAGATGAACCAGCACCAACCTACGCTCTGATACCAATTTGTTGTGTGGAAACACCCTCTAATGCCTCACCTTCGAACTCTCGATCGGACATATGCAAGATGAAAACAGAAACACGGCAGAAAAAAATAGAGAGAAGAAGAAGAGACAAGACACAAAGATTTACGTGGTTCGGATTGGCGATATGCCAAACCTACTCTACGGAGCCCGACCTCTCTACAGTCGCCTTTTCCACTATGAAGAGCAGTACAATAACCCTAGGCCAAAACATGGCCTTAAATACACGGAAACAAATCGAGGAAACCGTCTAAAAATGGACTCGCCGAAAGCGGTCGACCACTTACATAGAACCAACCTTCTGGGCTGGGTGGAGCGGTCGACCGCTCTGGGCAAAAGCAGTCGACCGCTTTTCCAGAACGCACTTCTGCCGCACACTGCAGGGGGGCGGTCGATCGCTCTGTCTAGGGCCACCCGCCCCAGCTCTAACCTTGTGTTTTGAGCCGTGCCGTGGAGGGCTTTCGCCCCTGCACTCCTCCACGTCTGTACCAAGGGAAAAGGCCTACCCATACTGCTGTTACTGACCCGAAGGTGCCCACTGAATTTGAGCCACATCTCAACAAATTCGTTTGAAGAGATTACCTGCAGATCCCTGATGCATCGGTATAATAGAGGTGAAATTTTATCTGCAGACAGTTCTATGGGCATCTCGGTTTAGGGCTAATTAAACAAAGCAAAATAATAAATGTCCAAGGTTCACTTTCGAAGGTCTAAACCCTGTTCTTATTAGATCGAATTTCCAAATAGGTAAGATTAAGAGGAACAGTTCTCACTAAACCAAACCAAGTGTGAACTGTTCTTAAAAGTTGAGTTTGTTCTAAATTTTAGACGTTTTGGCTGAATATTTAAGGTTGTTTTATTTGGCTGATAGTCTATCCACAAATAATTATTCAGGATTAATTATCTATGATTTCGTCTCTCTCATTTTGACAGGCTTAAACATGCTATCCTCAAATAAAACTCTTATCTAACTATGACAAATGAAAATACAGGTATAAAGCAGATAAGATCGCGAAAGTCTTTGATAAAGTACTGATCATAGGCTAAGACAACCCATGAGATTTTTTCAACATAACTAAAATGGAATTCTTGTGATCAACTCTGGTAACTCTCTATTGAATATTTTTTTCTCCAAACAAAATGGCCCATAAGATTTGAGCGCCTTTTCATAATGGATACGTTATCTCAGTTTACGAGATTTTTTATTTGGTAAATAAAATTATTAAGACAGATAAAATTATTAACATGTTTTATAACTAGCAATTATCAAGACTCTTCTAAGGGTACCTCCGTTTGATTATATGGAAAACCCATTCGGTAAAATATTTTCAAGAAAATTTTATGTTTTGGGTTATTTGATTTTCCTGAAATTAAAATATAAAAAACTTTATCATAAAAATTCTGAATTTTGACATCCGCGGTAAAAATCAGTATGCCATTTTCCGGTTCACATCTTCTGCGTTTATTAATGTAGCTACAGTGCCAACCTGTGAGGCACTATTTATTTAAGTTTTTTTATTATTTCCGCTCATTTAAGTCATATTTGTCAAATCTAATTATTTTTCATTAGTTGTTCTATTTTTTAATTTTTTATTAAAATATCCATAGAACACTATTCATTCAAGTTAAGTTTTTATTTTATTTCTCATAATTTAAATTGTCTATATATGTCAAAGTTATTTGTTTTCCACTAATTATTTAATTTTTTAAAATAAAAAATAAAAAATAAAGTAAAATAAAATTTTGATGAATTGTGCACTAGGGGTATGTGGCCCCTCTCATTGGAGTGGACCATAATATCTCATGTGTCCCAATGTAACTCTCTCTAATAAAAGTTTACATTTAATGCTGTTGATTTTTTACCTTTTTTAATCTTCTATTTACACAAATAATCAGCAAAAATATTTACTTAAGAATCAAATAGACAATTACGATTTTTATTTTCATGTAAAAGTTATTCCATAAAAAATTATTTTTTAATAAAAATATTTTACATACAACCAAATGGATTCTAAGTGTACCTACTATACCATCTGCATCACATTGCTTTTTATACGAACCTAAAATAGTAAAAAAAACTAATAGTTAAAAGTTCAAGGTGTAGGTCATAAGTAAACTCCATGGCCTGTCTGAGATGTTGAAGCTTGTCTCTGCCCTAGGAGACCACTACGTCATCCTTCATAACCATGTGTGTGTCATGTCAGGCTAGTGGGACTTGCGGGTGTCTCACCTGTACTGACCCATAATCTGAGACTCAAAAGAGATCTGAATCTTGCATCATCACCCCACGAGTTCCGAAGAGTCAGAAGGGTTATGTAATGGTCCAGAGAGACATGCAAGTGACTAAAGTAATTAAAACTATAATAAACTACCACAATACAGTAACATGCTCTCAATTATAACTCTAAGTACACACCTGAAAGGGGCACACCCCAAAGAGACATACCAAGATAAATGTTGGTACAACCACTACACCTAGTTCAAGATAGGGGAGTGAGCCTCACAAAGAAAGAGACTCATTAGGGATCCTCTGATCTACACACTTGGCCAACAGTATTAGAGAAGAATTAATAAAATAATCACATAAATGAAAGCAAGAAACTAAACAACCAAACACCACACCAAACACATGCGGAGAGCACCAACCGCTCCACACTTGAATATGCCACCACGAATATGGCAAGCACCTAACCACCTCAGCACCACAGCTACACAGCGATACAACACCGCATCATGCGTCCAACACCTATGCGGCATTCACGGCCACACCCGAGTACATAAACATCAGCCCCACCAGACTGCCATCTAGACCAAAACACGGTCAACTAATCCATGCACCCCAAGACCACACCACGATCATGGTGACACAGTACTATAACACACCCACAACTATAAACACATGGTACCAAACACATGGCTTCCGCTAGGTTCACCAGCACTCGATTTTAATATTATTAAATATATTAAATTGTTCACTGGTTTTATAAAATATGTCTTGTGACATTAATATAATATTAGCTCCGATTTTGAATAAAATCTTTAAGTTAAATTAGAAAACCTATTTTTAGTTTGAACTTTCAATTTGACCGAGAATTTGACTTCAGAATCTAATTCAACATGTTCAAAACTTTACCTTTTTACCTCTAAAATATTGATTCTTGATTTTCTTGTATAATTTTAGTTTCCAACTATGATTTTGGTACAAATACACTAATTTTAACTGTGAACTTTGTTACTTCGCCTTAAACTTGAAATGCCAATCTTGGCATAAAATTTTCATTTTTGCATGATTCACTACAACTTGAAACTCTGAAAACACACTTTGACCATTTCCAACTCTTATGTAATCTCGATATCTTACAATCATGTGCATTTACCATATATGTGATTTATCTTTGAAACTCTTGGTTGTTGTACGAACAATTGTCCAGAAACATAAGGGTAAGAAGTGTCTACATTCTTTTGGATCTTTGGACTTACCAGAACTAAGATGTCAATGCAAATAGGGATAGGTCCAGTCCCTAGGAGGAGCATCCAAATGCGTTTAATATACATAGCTTTAATGGATCAACTATTTTAGTGTTTGACATCGACACTGATACATGCTAGATTAGTGGATATTCCATTATACGTTATTGTTTCCTTATACTTGTTACAACCATGAACAACCAGTACATGTAAGGAGAACTGCTAGGCAGTTATTATACATTTGATATTTGATGGACTGTCATTATATACTTGATACTTGTCATCCTAGTTCAGTTCATTGACATATCATTTTGTTCTTGACACTGTTACTTGATCATAGTTCAATTCTTCTCCATCCTGATTTGTACCATTCTCCATTTACTTGTACCATATTATTTGTTACATTCTTGTACAACAATTTCCTTTGACTCATGTATACTTCTATATTTTGTTGATATTGGAGGAAAAATAATACTAGACAAGACTACTCATACCTACTTTTTTCTCTAGGTAATCACAAAATTTTAGAAGGTGGGACATCGAAAATTGTGTTGTAGCACCCAAAAAATTTCATAATTTAAAATTATAGATAAATAGGAAAATTGACTATTTAATAATTTAAAAATAGTAATACCGTACGCACCATTATCATATACACAAAAACACATCGAAAAAATTAGTAAAAATTATAGTTCAACTCTAAATAATATTTATGAATGACTCGTGAAAAGATTCGGGTGAAGAAAAATTCGATTAGCCGAGTTTAAAGTGTTTTGCAACTTATTATTGTAATTCATAATTAAGTCGAAAAATCATTACCTATGCACATAGATGAGTTAGAAAATTAAATAAAATCATAGTTGGACTATAAATAATATCCTATAATGACCCACCTAGAAATTTGGGTTAAGAAAAATTCTCTGGGCCAAGTTTAGGAATTGTTGCGACTTATTATCACAAGTAAGAAATAAGTTAGAAATCGATTATCATAGCTACAGAAATAATTCCAAAAATGTTATAAAAATTACGATGGACTCTCACCATAATTCTTTCACCATCCAACAAGAAAATTTTGTTGCCCAGCTAGCAAGCCCAGAGGGGGGGGGGGGGGGTGAATGGGATTCTTAAAATTTTGATCACTTTAAAACCTGTTCAGAAAAACAATCACACAACACACTTCGATGACTGATAATGTTAGTAAAAAGAGGATAGCAAACACAAGGCAATCAAACACACGACACACGAAATTTATCTTGGTTCGGACCTCCTCTCCATAGGAGTCCTACGTCCCGTCCCCGAGCAACAACTCAGGATTTCACTACCCAAGGGTACAGTCTCCTTCAATGACACTTACACACCCAGCCGCAGCTGGTCTTCTCTTCACACTCAAAGAGGAATTACAACACCCTGGATCCCACCAGGTCTTCCTTCTACATGAAGGGAACAAACACCCTGGAACCCACCAGGTCTTCCTTCAACACGAAGGGAAAGAACACAGGAATGTATTCAAGAGATGATACACCCCTAGATCAAGCTTAAGGACCAACGCTCGATCTGAAGCAATGACTGAGAGGGAAGTTCTACGATGAGGAACACTCTTAGTTTACAGAAGCTCCCAAGACTAACACAATGAATGCAGAGAGCTAAGAGCTAGACAATCAAAGGAGTGAGGCTTCGCTCTTTCAGATGCTCGCAGAAAAGCTTGTAAAAGATTGTCGTAAGTGTTCTATCTTTCTGGAGCTTCAGTCTTCTATATATGACTTCCATTTGAAATTTGAACGTTGAAGTGTCCGTTATCTCTAAGCTTTTATTTACGTTAGACTGCATGTCACTGTAGAGCTTCTTGTTCAACAGTCTTTAGCTTTCCATGCACGCAACAAGAGAGAGGATCTTCTTTGATGTCCATTATCTTTTATATTGTCTAACGTTGTATTGAGGTGCGCTGTCAGAGACCTGCACGCATTAAATGCTAAAACAGTAGACAGCTAGGCTGTCTCTTGTTGTCAGTCAACGTTAGAATGATTTTATATCAAAATAGAAGTTCCATCCTGTTCTTCTAAAAAGATGTTTACAGTATAAGCATGGAAATAGATGATATCGTTTGCATGCAGTGCAATGATATGATCAGTAATAATAAATGCATGGATGTGAGAGAAAAGTGAGGGAAGACTTTGACTTTTCAAACTATCTGAGAATAGGTTTGAATATCAAGTCGTTATACACCATGAAATCGATATGATCATGACTTATGAAATCGATGTAAAGATGAGTCATTGTTCATGTGAATCGTTATACGTTCATAAACAAGTCGATGTACACACAAATCGTTATGCATTAATAACCGAATCGTTGTAGAGACAAATCGTTATGATACTATCAACAAATCGTTATGAGCAAATCGTTGTTTCACTTATCGAGTCGATATAGTGAACAAATCGTTGTTTAATGTATCGAATCGTTACTGCGACCAAGTCGTTGTGTAACTTAATGAATCGTTATGAAACTTAACGAGTCGTTGTGAAATCGAAATCGTTGTGAGAGCAAATCGTTGTTCTCACTTATCAAATCGATGCGACGACCAAATCGTTATGAACCAAGTCGTTGTGAGAGCAAATCGTTGTTCTCACTTATCAAATCGATGCGACAATCAAATCGTTATGAACCAAGTCGATGTGATCTCTTAGTGAATCATTATGAGAGGTAAATCGTTGCGATCTCTTAGCGAATCGTTATGAGAGGCAAATCGTTGCGATCTCTTAGCAAATCGATCTCTTAGCGAATCGTTATGAGAGGCAAATCGTTGCGATCTCTTAGCGAATCGTTATGAGATAGACTTCAATAGAATAGCGATGACTTATGAAATCGTTATAGGACCAAAATCGATGTGAATGAGGAAATCGTTATGATTCTAAGGAAATCGTTATAACAACGAGAGAGTCGATGTGTACTTAGAAAATTATATGCTTCGAACTGTAAATGCTGGTATGAAGAATACTTACCCGTTTAGCTTGATTTTCTTTGTTAGATTTCATGTGCTCAATTCTTATAGAAGATGTGTTAGAAATGCACATTGACTTAGTTTTGTTAACACCAAAATAGATATTTAATTCATTTAAATTACATGGGAAAAATCTGATCATAAAATTTGTCCAAGAGATGACTCTTGGGCCATGAATAAATTCATGTTAAGAAAATAACTTGAAATTTGGAATTTCTCACTAATGGACCATGAAAGGGTAAATCTCATCCAATAAACCTCCATTAGACTTCAAACCAAGCCAAAATCCATGGTTACCACCTAAGTTAGATTTTAATATTCTTTCCATCATGAACTGGGGAGAGAAATCCTCTATTTATGGAGGGATGCTCCCAAACTCGTACCTCATAGTTCCTAATCTAATTAGGCAACTAAAGACTCATCCCCCTTTAAATAAGCCCCCTCTCTTCCATGGGATGACCCCTAGGCTTTCTGAGGTCGTGCTTGGAGGCTGTGGTGGCTAGAGATCTTGAGGAGAAAGCTTGAGCAAGAAGCAACTTCGTGCTCATCTCCATCTGCGACCTGCAAACAAGCCCCTTCAAGATCATCACCAAAGGTTAGTGAAACCTTGACCAAACCTACCAAACCATATACCCTGGAAGGATCTTCGAGTCTAGTTTCTTATGGTACTATTTTGCCCAATTTCTACCCAGTAGATCGTGAGTATTATGCATTCTTCTCCAAGTGGTCAAAACTAGGGCTTTCTGGAGAGCGAATCTTATTCAACCCTAAAGGTAGGTCATCTCCATGCCAAATGCTAATTAAACTTGTTCATACATGCATACATGTGTATAGATCATGTTCTTATCATTTTCCCCAATTTCTATCATGTGGATTTCATTAATTAAATCTTGCATGTTAGAACGTTGTGCTGTCTTGTTTAAAACGTTGATCTGTCTTACGAGTTCTATATCGTTTTGTGGAGTCATTTTTAGACTGAGAACAACATGAAACTTGTTGTCCCATGAGTCTAGTTTCATTTGGCAGTGGTTTCCCCAATTTTAGTTGTCTATACAGAGAGTATTAGCATGTATATGAATACTATGTCAGATTCACATAGACAGTCACAATACATCTTGTTACCCTGTCAAACGACTTTTGTTTCTCGATTACTTGTTAATGTACATTGTATAGGAAGTCCTCTAACTAACATAAGTAGTTTCATATGATTTGGATCACCCTAGAATTAGTTTTGAGTTTTCAAACATCTCTGTGTCAAACCCAATCCAATCAAGACGGAGTTGGAAATAGGTAGAAAAGGCAACCCAAACGTCATATTAAGGTCATGATAGGTCGACATGTCGCTACCAGAACGTGACAACATCATGGTCGCAACCATAAAAAAATGGAGATAGTTTCATGGTCTTTTTCAGAAGGTGACAAGTTGATTGTTGCCTTCATCTTCAGAAGGCGACAGGCACTGTGTTGCTTTCTGTCTATGTCCACTTAACTGGCCATAACTTTTCCTATAGACCTTAGATTGACAAGTCGTTTTCTTTGCTGGATTCCTCATTCAAAGGGATTCAAGATGGTATATTCATGTTTTATATTTGAATAATAAATCAATGAGTTGTGATCTGAGGAAGTGAAGGGATGAGACTGCATTTGCCTCCTAAGGGGCATATGTCTTGGTTTCTGTCGTTTTGTGTCGTTCTTTGCATGTGTGAGTTTGATCTATTCTAGGAAGGTTATATAAAGTCTTAACATGAATTTATCAGCCCATATCAAAATTAAAATATGTTTACATGATTTTTAATTGATCTTAAGTTAATGATCATGCTCTCTACCTGCCGATTATTCACTTTCTTGCCTTGTTATCGAACTGCTAAAACACATAGTTACTTGCTAAAATTGGTCATGCATGACTAGTAGTTTATGATTTTAGCACTCATGATACTTGCCATAAATTGAGTTTCCATCAACGAAGTTTCCATAACTAGAGTTTCCATAATCGAATTCACACACACACACTTGAACGATTCTCACGCGCAACATGCACATACACTCTAGCACGATAGGAAAGCCCCTTCTTGGCTTTTGGTGAACTCTCCGTCGGATATTCCTTCTGTCAGACTAGTGAGCCCTTGACCAAGGCCTCCATAAGTCTCCTCTGACCATGGATTCCCACATGACTGACGAGCAGGTTGTACCATTGAAGTACCCAGAAGCTAGTGTGCACGTATCTCTTCTCTCTTGGCATTCTTGACGAGATCTTTCTCTTCTCATCTTGATTCTGGAGTACATCTCTATTGAACATAAGACAAGTTACTAATAAGTGATTGGACTAAATTGAAAACACGTCGTTATGCTGCCGGATTGAACTATTGCACTATCACCTTAACTATCTTGACATTATTGAACTCTTGTTATACGGCCATACTCGAATGACTGTGGGTATCTACATTTGAAAATAGTGAGATGCGGATCAGACACGGCGAGTGTCCAAGGGCTGCAGTCTAGCCCCAATGACGGAGAGTCATAAATATACTATTAACCATGGGGTATAATGATTATTGGCGTTGCATCTACGCTGGGAGTACTTGCGTGTTGAATACTAGATACATAAACCACATACACGTGTCCTAGTGTGCATTCTGAGGTGGCATAGATCCTTAGTGCACATTAGTGTCTTCGTGCCTGATTACTGTTACATGTTAAAAGTTCTTGCTCGTGAAATGGCCAATCTTGTTACATGCTATATTGTTATTGCTTGTGAAGTTACCATCTTTCTAGATCAATGTTCATTCTATCTTGAACTCTTGAAAACAACATTCTTGCTAGACTGATCACTATATCTCTTGATCTTACTATCTTGCATGATACACTGTTCACGTGTTATTACCATTGATTTAATTGCATAGTACATATCATGTTCATACTCTCTAGTTTTCTTAAACTGTTAAATACTTATATCATTGCTGAAAGATGTAAATCCTACTGGGCGAGTGCGCTCATTACCTACTCTCCAACATTTTAGGTGATCAGGAAATCGATGATGTAGATAACCAAGACTATACTGGGGATGAACAAGAGTGAAGAGCGCTCTCAAGCCTTAGTATTGAAGTCAAGTTATCTTAGCGTCATAGTATTATAGTTTGAGTATGAGAGTACTAGAATGATGTAGTAGGAGTGAGGATAGTATGTAATTTTCCCTTTTATTGAGTCTTAGTTCTATAGTTGGAACTTGAAATGGAGTATGTACAGTTCTCATTATTGAAATGAAATAAAGAGTTTGAGTTTTATTATGAGCACAAATAGCTGTGTTATATGTGATTACTCGTTAGAGGCTTATTTGTCGACTGTTCACGTCTCAATAATAAAATGACTCTTTTGTTGCCATGCTTTGGACATGACATGTGTGCTGAGAGATCAACCCTTGCTGTGTTTGCCCTTTGAATTTTAGTTTGAGAATCATGTAAAATACCTTAGTGTAGATTGTAGAGGAATGTTAGTTAATTATTTTTATTTTAGATAGAGACCTCGAGCAATTTTTGCTCGAAGAGTTTAAAATTTACTATTGATTTACTATTCACCCACGTTACGATATTTATAAATATATTAAATATCGGGATGTGACAAAGATGAGCCCAAAAAGAGATTGTACACTAGAAACTAGATCATTACTTAGTGGGGGGGGGGGGGAGAGAGCGGAATGGGAAGAGAGGAACAGTGGAAGAGAACCACTTTAATTAGCCTTCTTTAACATTGTGGAGAAGAGAACCGCCAGAGTGATATCCTTAGAAACCCTTTAATCCCCCTTTCACAATGGAGAGAGAAACAAAAGCTGATCTATGGTATTTGTGTGGGAAACAACCAATGCAAGGGTAGATTAGTCATTTCCTACTTTTACCCAACTATGGTTTTATTCAAACTGACAGAGGATGACATTAGGGGTATATATGATACTTTCTTTCGAATCGAGGGGTATACGATTTAGTAGTCAGATATCGGAAGTATGTACATGAATATATAAGATTTCAAGAGTATATTGTAATTTTCCCTTATATTATGTAGACACATCAAGAACAAAGTTCGAGACCGTCCAAATATGGGTTGTCTAAAGAGATATCTATATATATGACTTAGTAGCGTCAGTAGGGTGATTAAACTCTTGGCATCAAGTTTGTGAAAAAAAAATAAGTGTGGTACTTTACTGCATAGCATATGTGGCTGATGGAAGTGCAGTTTAGCCACGTTCAAATGCACTTCTGCACCACCATAGGTCCACCTCAACTGGGATAGTAAATTGCACCACGTCGACATAGTAACAGCCATGCCAGCACTTCGGGTCCCAAGGCCGCCTTTCACCACTGGCGTGAGTACCTCGTCAAATCAAATTTTGAATTTATGAAAAGTTTACCTCCCAAACTCTCCTCTGTAAATCTCATCAACTCTTTCTCGCATGATTTTACTACTGGGTGTGCAAAGAGAGGGACTTCTCAGATGTTGTGGGGAAGAATGAGTAGGGCGCCCCCTTCGTGGTCGCCTACGTGCAACAGTTGAAAATTTCCCAGGGGTATTTGCTACGTGATCCAACTGTGAGAGCCTTGCCCCAGCCATCTGCGAAAACCTCGAGGCTGTCTACTTCCGTCTATCCCAACCTTCGATTATGCCTCTTCTTTGCCACCTTCGACAACTTCCTCTTTAGCACCAAGTAAGCATGAGAGAAAGATCTTGCCTTTCTCCTCCCCACCAGTTGCGAAGCAACAAACTCATTCTAGAATTGGATTAAAATTGTGGGGCTTTTTTTTGTTATTGTTCTTCTTTCGTTCTTCTTCTGAAGTGTGATGGATTCCTCTGGTGTGTGATGTAGGTTGTACAGAAAGCTTAAGTTGGTGTTCATGTGGGAGCACATGAGGAAGGGGAAGGTGGAGGTATCCGAGTTCGTGAATGGCCTTGACGATAAGTTGGAACACTATCCCCTCGAGACTATTGCACAGAGAATGACCACCCCCAAAAATGAGCACAACACCACAGTGCCCACAAACTTTGCACACAATATTTTATTTTAGAGCTTAACATTTTATTTTTGAGCCAAACTTGGCACCCAAGTTTTTTCCCTACCTATTTTTTTCCCTTTTAGAGTTGGAGATTGGTGGTGGCAAAGTACAGTATATGAAGGCAAACTTATAAATGAAGATAGTAAATATCATGCTCCAGATTTGCTTTTTTTTTTACAACATAGTGATTGTTCTTTAAAAAAATTGTAACTATCTATTAACAATCTTGAAATCACACTGTTTATGCAAACCAATTTATTTTGGAGCCTAACTACCTATCTTGGCACCCAATTGCGCATTTTGGAGCTCCCTTGCAGTATTTTGGAACCTAACATGTGTTCTGATTTTAACATTTAATATGTATTTCACATATTTTTCTAATATTACCCATTGTTGTGGAATAGTTAGG
>JACBKR010005347.1:0-23468 GCA_014218235.1 Colocasia esculenta | reverse complement strand
TCCATAGGATCATATAGAGGAGTCTTTAGAGGTGTGTATCACCATTCCCAGCAGCTAGACTCTCGGCTGTCGACAGATGGATTGTATCTGTCGACATGCATCAAGTTCCCAGAACCAAAGTTTCTGGAAAAGCAGTAGTTGTCGACAGATAGCTTTCATCTGTCGATAGATGGCTCTGTCCTATCGACAGGCAGACCATACCTGTTGACAGATATGCTGTCTTTCCCAGTTTTCCAGCACCATTCCTTGTGCAATCTCCTGTTGTTTCACTATGCTATTGGCCTAGAAAGTTGTGTCCCTCACATTATTTGATTCCTATTACATTAACTATAAGAGGGATCACACAATTGCCTTCCATATTTACTTTGAGTTACCCTTGAGAATTCCCAAGTGCAATTGACCTCCGTGAAGTTATCACCATCTGTGATCAGTGGTGGTAGTCTATAAATTCCTGATTATGTGAGATGTGTTGAGCACTTGTATACCTTAATTGAACCTTTATGTGAGTGTGTTATGATGACAAGTTGTGGGTCTTTGGACTCATTTGAGAAATATGCCGGTGCAAATAGGGCTGGTCCAGTCCTGGGAGGAGCACCTAAATTCGTTTGTGGCCACGCGGGAACGATAAAGGACAAGTGGATGTTTGGCATTATTGGCCCTTTATGTACGACAGCAAGGTAACCTAGAGGGGGGGGGGGTGAATAGGTTTTTCTGAAATCTGAAATCAAAACGTGAACACTTAAAAGTTTGGTTAGTGTTAGTGTGATGAAGAGAGACAGTGCAGAAGCAAAAGAACAATCACACAAAAGGACACAGGAGATTTATCCTGGTTCGGCCCTTCCCACATGGAAGTCCTACGTCCAGTCCCCAAGCAAACTCTTGGGATTTCACTAACTGAAGGTACAGTCCCCTTCAAGGACACTACAACACCCTGGATACCCCACCAGGTTTTCTTCTCTTTCCCGGGCAAGAAGGCAGCCCACTTCTTTTCTAGGCTCAGAAGCAAACCTACTTCTTTTACAGGTTCAGAATTAAGTAAACCTCCTGGAACAAACCCCAGTGCAGTTCTGCTAGACTTAAACCCCCAGCTAGGTCCTGTTGGTACAAACCCCAACAAGGTTCTGCTAGACACTAACCTCTAGCTAGGTTACACACTGTATACAGTCCTACCGCTGGACAGAAATCTTTCTTAGAAAAGAAAGATCAGACTGAGAGCTATTACAAGATGAACACTCAGGACTTAGCTCACAGTCACAGAATCTCCCCCAAGATTACAATGAGCACAGGGAGAATGGAAGAGAAGAATGCTTGAAGGCGATGAAGACTTCTGCTTTGAAAGCTTCTGTAGATTTTTGGCTCGAGCTCTTCTCTCTTTCTCTGAGTGTTTGTGCCGTGAAGGTTCTTCTCACAGTTGTACACTCCTTGAAGGATTTTCAGGAAGGCTCCTATTTCTGTTCTTCAGCAATGCTCCATCTTTTATATGAGCAGCTTTAGAATAGATCCGTTGAAGAGATCCGTTGTAGCTCTTCTAGTCGTTGCTGATCTCTTGTCTTGATCTACCTTTGGTGGTCTTTGAGATCTGTGAGCATGGAGCAGTGTGTCAGCACAAAATAGTGTTTTCACGATGACAGTGCACTCTGCTGTATTCTCTTAACATGCTAAAACTGATAGGTCAAATCTTTTTCTGACACTGCTTTGAATCAAGCATGCAGCTTTATCTGTCAGAAGATATTTGACTTTTCAATGAGCACCAAAAACACTTTCAAAATATTCAAGAGAAATCTATGTGAATATGACTTATACAATCATTGTTCATTTACAAGTAAATCGTTGTAAGTTTATGAACAAATCGATGTGAAAGACAAGTCGTTATGATCATTGAAGAAATCGTTGTGATCACTTAAGAAATCGTTATGCAAGGAAATCGTTACGGTCTAAAGAAATCGATGTGATCACTTATGAAATCGTTATGAGACCCAAATCGATGTGATCACTTATCAAATCGTTATGAGAACGAAATCGATATGAAACTATCAAATCGTTATGAGAACGAAATCGATATGAGGGCAAATCGTTGTGGCTATAAAAGGAATCGTTCTGAGATCGATTTCTTAACAAATCGTTATGGCCACTTAGCGAAGTCGTTGTGAGATCGATTTCTTAACAAATCGTTATGGCCACTTAGCGAATCGTTCTGAGATCGATTCTTAACAAATCATTCCGAAGGAAAATCGATGTGAGGGCAAATCGTTGCACTCACTTATCAAATCGTTATTGAATCGATTTCCTAGAAAATCGTTGCACTTACAAAACAAATCGTTATACGATAAAATCAATGTTTCACTTAACGAATCGTTACACGATCAAATCGTTGTGTAACTTATGAAATCGTTGTTAGTGAAATCGATGTGGCACTTTTGAATAGAAATCGATGTATATTGAATGAACATCGATTTAGCATTTTAGTGCGCCATATTGCATCAATATGAGACTCAGCATTTTGCTATGAGATTGATGCGACTCAGATGAAACAAAATATTCAATAGTATTTAATCAACAAAGATATATACGAAATCATCATAAGTTTTATTATCACCAAAATATAAGGACAACCATAAAGTGGTTCAACATGCATTACATCATTATGTGCTTAATTAGTCATCATGTCATCTATTTGTGTGTGAACATGTATTCGAATCAGAACCTAAATGTCATCTTGAAATCTTGATTATGTTCCATGAGTCAATACTCCTGTTCTACATGTATTACTTAGTTGACGTGCTTATTCATTCATTTTTGATATTCAGTGCTGACAATAATCAAGTTTCTTACCTTGATGTTGTACATCTTAGTCCTTTCTGATTAGCGAAATTGAATTCTACTGGGCTAGTTAGCTCACCAAATTCTACCTTTTCAGGTAATTTACAGTTCAAGAAGGTGGGACTTCAGAATTTGTGTGTGATGGGACCAACCTTGGCGACATTTTACTTTTGAGATTGTAAATCAGGAATCATGTAACACCTATCAAATGACAAATAATAATTTTTATTTAGTGAAGCCTCCGAGTAAACTTCTGCTCAATTAGTTCAAATTGTACTCTTGATTTCTCGTTCGTTCACGTTTCGACATTTATAGTTATATTAAATATCGTGACGTGACAACCACCTTCTCACCAACTTGCCTCGACACATAGGCCCCCTTCCAATCTTGCACCTTGGCCTTTATCACCTATGCCACCCCCACCAAACCCCTCTCAAAAGTCTATGAATAAGTCAACAAAACACATGTTGATCCTCATGCTACTCAAAAGGGCACTCTCTTCCAACCCCCAAAGACTCATGCTGCTCGACATGTTCCTTAACTAAAATGGCACTAATCAACTAAGAAAGCCCCCACAAAAGGAAAGTACTATGCCACCTCTACCACTGCCACTTCACCTGATGATCCTCTTTGAGCTCTCCCAACATCTGTTGATCTTACAACTCCCACAAATGCTCAAAGTGCCAAGCTAGTGTTCTCCAACATATGTTTATACTAGGGCACCCCCCCCCTACTAGGCCTAGGTGCTCACCAACTACCTGCATTCCCAGCCAAAGGCACCCGACCCTAGGGGTGAACACGGGTCGGTTCGGTCCAGTTTGGCTCATTTTTTGGCCAACCCGAACTGAACCAAACCCCAAGGCCAAACCGAACCGAACTGAACCGGTTCGGTTCGGTTCAACCCGGAGTCTAATATCTTTATATCCCAAACGTCGGTTTAGTGGAACGGCTAAGGCGCTTGCTCACTCTTCCTGTAGGTGCTGGGTTCGATTCTTGGTTTTCCACGTTTTTTTCTTAACAAAAAATGGTCGGCCGACTTGCTTTTTACAAAAAAACCTTGTGGCAAACCCTGAGGTTCGAACCCGCGCCACCCAAGAAAACAGTTGGCGCATGTGTAGCCAACTGCGCTGCATTTTTTTATGTTAAAAATATATATAGTATATATATATTCGGTTTACTCGGTTTCAGAAATTGAAACCGGATTGAATTCTGTAGGGGCCCAAACCGAACCGAACCGAACTGGTCGGTTCGATTCGATTTTTCGATTTGAACCAAATTCTGAACAGCCCTACCCGACCCTCATATGAATTCCCAGGTGGTACAACCCATCAAGGACAAGCTTGACACATGTAATCTATGAAGACCCCAAAACCTAAACCCATTAAACTCGATTCTCAACTCTAGAGTGAGGGGCTTATGTTGGTTTTGGGACTAGACTTGGTATGCAAAAATAAGAATGAAGGGGACTTTAGTCTCATGTCAGTTGGACATGTTTACTCCCAACCACAACATCCTTTAAAAGGAAGTTTCTAGCTGCAAGTAAAGAGGGATAAGAGTCATCTCTCTCTCTCTCTCTCTCTCTCTCTCTCTCTCTCTCTCTCTCTCTCCACTTTCTTTTGCTCTTTTCCACGTCCTTGAGCTAGTTTAAGTGTCCCAAAGGGTTCTCCAGAGATTCCACCCATGCTACCCTTATCTTGCAAGATGGCCCAAGGTGCATGAAGAGGCGGCACAGCTCTTGGCCACCCTAGAGAATCAGATCACCTAGTCAAGTCGCGGGTGAGGAGAAGATCAGAACCGAACCTCAGAACTAGCTTCTTAGATTCAAATCTTAGAAGCAGATTTATAAAGAATTCCCAAGGAAATTATAATGGGCTAGTATTCTAAGATTAAAAAAAATGTCAATAGGAGTGGTAAGTCCTCTATGTACACTAAGATTGTGAGTTCAACTCACACTGAAAATAGGTTATAAATTTTTTTTAAAAAGACTTATAATAGACTATTTATTCAAACAAAAAACCTTCATCTTCAAAATGCTAAAAAAGCACCTTAAATGAAGGCCCAAAATTTCTTTGTTCATGGCACCATCTATGGATGGCCTTTGGATGTGTATGTACTCAGATCATCTAACTCACAGACTGCATCATTGCTAGATTATTTTCATCTATTACACTACAAGTCAGTGTAGCAGAAAAAAGTTTTAGAAAAGCGCATATCATATCAAGGATGCCACATTCGTTGTCTTGGATAATAGGATGACAATTTCGGCTCATTTAAGGCATAGTCTTTTTCATTTGATCAAATTGTCCAAATATGTACCTTAATAAGACCTTTCATAACCAAAAAAAACGAAGTGTGTGGTGCAGCAAATGAAACTCTTGTTCAGCAGACATGTCCTCGTAGCATGCGAATAGAGCATCACTCAAAGATAAGTGAGGAGTTCAGAACTTACCCAACTGGCTAATGCGAAAATTAAGTACCATTTGATTAGTTTATGAATATTGAGCAATATTATTTATCTTATACTTCTTTAATTTCAATACACAAAAAAAAATGATGGAACATCATTCAAAATGTAAAAAAAAAATGGTTGTAGAGGGGTATAAAGTACAATATCAAGATTTTAGATGTATAATCATTATCAACATGTGAGATGATTAAATGAAATTAATATGTTTATCTCTTAATCTATTTAAAATTAAGTTAAAGAAACTATAGATAACAGTAGGATCGCACACGATTAAAATGACTTCTTATGGGCGTGCATGAAAATGTTAAAAAGATACAAAGGTATAGATTATATATAGGCCATTTTGATATGCCTTCATAATTTTTAGTTGTTAGATATATTAATGAGAAAATTAATTGCAGGTCTTTGTCAGTGATAACATCTTAACTGTAGATCTTATCAGAAATATATGTGCGAAAAAAGTCCAAGTACTTTTATGAGGGCTAATTTTTAATCCCTATTTTATCGGGATCTACACTAGATGATTTTCGAGTGACGTTTTTCATCTTTTGACCGAGCAACTATTACTTTAAAAAATTTTAACTCTTACTTTAACACATTCGAACTTACACTTTAAGTCATATCAACAATAAAGACGCTTGCGAGGCATCAAACACAAAAGCGTTTAAGTCCCACATATTTTAACTCACTGTCACATATATTTTAACAACTTCAAACTCTTACTTTAACGATGTAGAACTTAAACTTTAAGTCATGTTAACAATGACTTAAGTCACACATTTTAACTCTAAGTCACACATACTTTAATGACTTCAAATTCTTATTTTAATACCTTCGAAATTTTACTTTAATATCTTCAAATTTAGATTTTAAGTTATGTCAATTGTTATTTTAAATCCTACATACTTTAACTCACTATTGTACATACTTTAACAACTTCGAACTCTTACTTTAACGCATTCAAACTCTACTTTAATGTCTTTAAACTTAGACTTTAAGTTATGTCATCAGTTATTTTAAGTCTCACATAATTTAATTTATCTTCACATATACTTTAACAACTTTAAACCCTTATTTTAATACCTTAGAACTTAGACTTCAAATCATATTAACAGTTATTTTAAGTCCCACATATTTTAATTAATTGTCACACATATTTTAACGACTTCGAACTCTAACGCCTTTGAACTCTTACTTTAATGTCTTTGAACTTAGATTTTAGATTATGTCAATATTGACTTTAAGTCCCACACATTTTAACTCATCATCATACATATTTTAACAATATAGTGATTTTAAGTCTCACACATTTTAACTCACCATCGTATATACTTTAACGACATCCAATTCTTACTTTAACGTCTTCGAACTTTTACTTTAATACCTTAAATTTAGACTTTAAGACATTGTCAATAGTGATTTTAAATCTCACACTTTTTAACTTACCGCTACACATATTTTAACAATTTCGAACTCTTACCTTAAAGTTATACAACAGTTACATATGTGATAGATTATATAACATAAAAGATTAAAGTGAAACTATAAATTGTTAAAATAATAAACACTTTGTCTTACTATAAGATGCATAAATAGTTGAACTAACAAAGAAGACCAACCTCTTTGTTAAAATACATCTATGAATGTGTTGAAGTAACACTTTACTTGAGTTAAAGTAGAAGAAAAATCTGGTTAAAATATAAGAATAGATAATAAGGACGCAAAGAATAAGTTAAAGTATATGAGAAATGCAATTAAAATAGATGAGAAAATTAGTTAAAATATAAACACAATGATATATATACCTAATGATAAGGAATAAAAATATACATTAATTACGTGAAAGGGTAAAATGATAAACGAAATAAAAGACAAACTATCATTCATGGACTGATTATTAAAGGCCATCAAAGATGAAACTTGGGACATCTTTTTCTGAAAAGGACCAGAAAATAAGTCCCTAAGAACCTAATTAATTTTTTCTATATTAATTGAAAAAAATGATTTAGTAAAACAGACATTTTCTTAAATTTTATCTTCAATAAATTCTGGCAACTTTATTTCATTCTCTCAAGTCTAATAACATTATAAACTGCCTAATCAAAAAATCATCAGCTTTAGCTACAGATACATTACCAGTGGATAGTCTATAAAAACCTATTCGATTTATCAAAATGGCCCGTACCTATATACTATCCATCCCCAACACCTTGCATTCAGCAACGACGGTATCCATATTTCGTCGAAGAGAAAATTCATGTTTTGCCCTGTTTCTAGGGACAACGAAGAAAACCATGTCTTACATCAAGATAACAACATTCTGCAGTGAAGTTCGACAAAGTGAAGCACAGAACATGAGAAAAGGAGGGAACAGCAAAAATCAATGATTAGGCATCAACGGAGATATAGCAATTCCTCATAGAAACTAGGTTTGGGACTTCCAATCCATAGCATATTTGCAACAGAGAAGGTATTTATTTTAGCAGCATTATGGGTGATTGTATGACTAGTGTGGTGGCTCAGAAGCTACCTCTACTATTCTTAAACATGACTTCTTGCCCACAGTGCAAATGAGTTAACAGCCCAGAAGAATTAACCAAGCACCATTCCTACAACACAAGTATGTGTCAAGAGAAGAAGGAAAAAAAAAAAGAACAATATGATTTTTACAGCTTAAAAGTTCAGCAATATCCATCACTACCATCTCCTATACAGCACTTTATCCAATAGAACTCGCCCCAAATCCTCTCCTTCCTTCTGGTTATTGGTCTAACAAAGCATTTCCTCTGGAAAAAATGTGGCCACACAGCCACTGATCAAAATGAACAGAAGTCATGGTGCTCACAAAGGTCTGGCAAGCTTCAATGTGCTCTGTCATCTTATCATCTCTCACAAAATGTCCACAGAACAAACTTCTTTTATGCAAATGCCAGAAGGTACTTGAGAAGTTTAAAGGGCTGAAGACGGGGAAGCTTCCTGAGAGCAGCACTTGCAAATGGGTTTATGACAAGAAGCTTTCTTTTGTTGAGAAGGGGTTAGCAGGAACCGACAACCTTGTCCTAATCAACAGGTGCAGGCACAGGGTAAGGCATACTGTGAAGACAACCATGGACCTGGCGCTAGCATACCTCACCACTTCCATCCCCCTCTCAACAACCTCTCTGTGGACAAGCTTCACACTCTGCTTTGCACCATGGGACAGATTCTGTTGCACGAAGTCCAGAACCGACCTCACCGTCTCAGATGTCATCCTCCCCGTCAAATCGAGGACGAAGGATCGGTTGCTCGGAACAGCGCGTGGACGACACGGTTTCCACCCACCCGGCGCCGCCATCCCCGACCCCTGCGTCGGCGGGGCTCCTCCAATTGTGCTTCATCAATGGCTCCTCTTCTACCTCCGTGTTGTCCTCTCTGTCCGTGGATGGAGCTGAGCTCGGAGGTGGGCAAGTCAGAACCTTGTGGGAGGTCTTCACTAGGGTCTCCACGGCGCCGTTGCAGACCGAAACCAGCACGTCCTTCACCTTGGCCTCGTGCTTGGGGTTGGTGAGGCCGGAGAACATTTCGTCGAACGTGTTGAGCTCCATCGTCTTGTCCAGGTACACCGCGACGGCAGTGCCCACGAAGACCTGAACACAGTCCCCGATCAGGCGTCTTACCTTGTCGCCGCAGAGGAGATGGACCCACGCCGGCAAAGGAGGAGCTTCCGTGTCGAGCAGAGCCCCACTGCCACCACCGGAGGCTGTTGTCAATCCCCCCTGCGCGTCGCAGAAGCCAATCACCAGGTTCTTGGCGAAGCTGCCCACCACGGCCGAGGCGAACCCGGAACCGGCCGAGGAGAAGAGCTTGTCCAGCAGCCGCTCGGGGACCTGGATCGGCCTCCGGCTCGGGCTTGCTCCCGGCGCCCGAATCCGAGGCGGCGGCGACCCCCCGTACCACTCCGGCGGTCAGGGCTTCGGTGACCCTCGCCACGGACCCGGAGAACTCCCCGGACGCGGCGATCTTGGAGAGCTGCCTAATACTCGGTGGCATCTCGTCCGAGTCGCCGCGGAGGAACCGGTTCAGATCATCGGAGACCAACCCAACCGTCTCGGCCGAGGCGGAGAAGGCCGCCGCCAAGGAGGCCAGCGCCCGGAGCAGCTTCCCCAGCCTCCGCCTCTTTTCAGCGACGGCGGGTAGGTGGTAGACCCGGTAGGCGCCGTAGCCGGTGGCGCCGATGGCAGTTAGGAGAAGGAGCCACTTCCGCCGGCGACGGGAGGAGCACAGCGCCGCCCTGGCCATGGGGAGGTCCATCCGGGCGGGGAAGGGGGAGGGGGAGGTCGGAAACCTAGCCCCGGCAACGGCGACTGCGACTGGAATCGAGAGGTTAGGGGAACCCCTGGAATTTAATGGAGACGGGCGGTGGGGGGAGGGCTCGAGTCCCCCGTCCTGTTCGTCGTCGTCGCCTCCTATTTGGTCCTCTTCGATGCGCTTGCGATCTTCCGATGGAGGTGGGCGGCATTTAAATACGCGAGGGGCGTGGAAGCGAAGCGAAGTTTCCCATCCGGTGGCCTGGAAAATTTCTGCGTCGCGCTGGTGGGACCTACCGGAGGTGGGAGAGAAGCGTGGTGATCGTGCGGCGCGCGGCGGTCGACAGAGGACGGCGACGGAAGGAACCCGGCAGCCGATGCGGGTGGTGGAAGAACATTTTATTTGGATATATCTATATGTCTTAAATATTAATTTTTAAGACATTGTTTGGTAATAAGAGATAAATTGAGAATAGAGTTAAGGTATCTTTAAATTTTTTAAAATATTTTTAATTTATTTTCAATCAATTTTAATATCAAACAGCCACTTAAAATAATATATCATATATCTTTGTCAAGTTTTGCTATACCAAATAATTCGACCATATCAGATTTGTCCTAACATGATACAGTATAACTGTGCCGCTACAATATTCAACGCAAAATCTTTATATTATTTTTATTTATTTAACTTATATATTTCTCAATAAGTAATATTTGTCAATTATCCCTTCCAATTGTGGAAAAGGCCTTGTTGCATGGTGTATCTTTTTCTACATGTGTTGTGAAGCCATCTATATTTGCAATTAATGGTTGACGGAGCGGTTTCACCAATGCATCGTGTCTGATAAAAGACAGTACTAAACACAATTGACATATATGGCCCTTTTCTCCCCCCTCCTCATCCACCGCCCTCTTCTTTCCCACCTTCTTCTTCCTCCCGACCGTAGGAACCCTCATCCCTCTCACTCTCTCTCATGTTCCTTGTCTCTCCCTCTCTCTCTCTCTCTCTCTCGCTCGCTCATCACCACGCCGTGGGAAGGAGCCTTGTCGTTGTGCTGCCCCTAAGAAGCCGACGCCTTCGCCACTGGCGCCGCGCTGCACGCCTCCTGCTCACCCCCTTCGCCATCTACCTCATCCTTGCCGTCACGATGCAGCGCCCTTGCCATCGCCGCCACGCTGCACCGCCCTCACCCTTGCCATCGCGAGAGAGGGGGGGTGGGGGGCGAGACAGAGGGGAGGAGAGAGCTAGGGCAAGACGAAGGGGACAGAGGGGGAGGGGGGGACCGGAGGGAGGGATGCGCGTCAGAGGGGGAGGGGGTGAGACAAAAAGGGAGGAGGGATTAGAGTGGGGGGGGGGGGACCAGAGAGGCAGGGTGGGGGGCAAGATGGAGGTGGGGACTCGCGGCGTTATGTGGTGTACTGTCCCTTCTCCGGAGGAGAAACTCGAGTTGGTGCGGTACAACGGCACGACGAATCAATTTTGTATATACATTTGTTCTTAGTACATAGACTCAAATTTTCTTGGGACAAAGGGTATGTGAAGAAAGAAGGTTGGTCACGGATGTATTCGTGACATAATACATGGGTGTGAAATAAAATAAAATAATTCTTCTTACATATTTAGAGAAATTAAAGATAACTGATGCTTCTTTGTGATTTGTTTATATAAGCACGACAAAACATATAAAATATATCTGTCTTATGAAAATATATATCTTTTATACTTATAATTTTGTGGGGATGTGCCAAAAATATTATTTAATAAGAATCCTCATATTTTTTGCATGAGTTTTAAAATGTAGAGTAAACAAGTGTAATATTGATAATGTTCATCTAAAAGGAAGAAGCTGGGTTTCTTATTCAGCCAGTCAAGAGTAAGGTGTAAAAACTAAAAAGGAAAACTTTTGAACACATGTACCTTTACCAAGTATGACCTCTATTGCCAAACTAACAACAAATTGTCAAATTAAGGGGGGAAATGCTCAATATTAAAAGTATCAGATCCAAAATCCATGCATTACCTAAATTATATGATCCAAAATATCAAACTGGATTTTTAATTTAATTGTATGAAGTAGCCTCAAAATTGGAAGATTTTTTAAGATGCTTTCAATCTGTTGCCCAGCTAGCAAACCCAGAGGGGGGGGGGGGGAGTGAATGGGATTCTTAAAATCTTGAATAACCTAAACATGTTCACAAAAATGTTCACACATGACACACTTCGATGGCTGTTGAGTTAGTGAGTAAATAACAACACAAAGCAATCAATCACACTACACAAGGATATATCCTGGTTCGGATCTCCTCTCCACAGGAGTCCTACGTCCAGTCCTTGAGCAACAACTCAAGATTTCACTAATAAGAGTACAGTCCCCCTTAATGATGCTACACCACCCAGCACCTCAGCTGGTCTTCCTTCACACGAAGGGAACAACACCACCTGTATCCAACAAGTCTTCTCTTCAGCCAGAAGAAGAAGAAATACACAAAGGTGTGTAAAAATGGTGAAAAGCCCCTAGACCAAGCTTATAGAACAGTGCTTGATCTGAAGCCAAGATTGAGAGACAAAGATCTACGAGGAGAGGATCTCTCAGAATACAGAAGCTCTCTCAAAGGTTTTACAACAAGGACACTGAGAGCTAAGAGCTACAACAGCAATGGAGTGAAAAACTCTTCTAAGGTGCTTGCCGATTTTGAATTCTCCAAAGATTGTGTTTCACGTAGGCAGCAGACTTCTATTTGTATCTTCTTTTCAAAATGTAGCCGTTTGAAGTATCTGTTGTCTCTAAGTTCAGAGAACGTTAGACTGCATGGCTTTTCTTTGCAGTCAACGGTTCTTTGCGTTCCATGCACGTAAGAAGAAAATCCTTCTTGATATCCTCCAGCTTCTACTTTATCCAACATTGTATAGAGTTGTGCTGTCAGAGACTGCACACATTAAACTGCTAAAATGTAGACAGCTAAACTGTCTCTTGTTGTCAGTCAACGTTAGAGTGAGAATACATCAAAGTGGAAATTCCATTCTATCTCTTCAAAAAGATATTACATGCATAGGCATAGGATAGATGATATCTGAATATGCATCGTGCAGAGAAACGTACTGTTATAATGCATGGATAACAGAGAGAAAAATGCGGGGATGACTTTAACTATTCAAGATATTTAAATATCAAGTCGTTATAGCTCATGAAATCGATATGAACATGACTTATAGAATCGTTTGTGAATGAGTCATTGTTCAAGTGAATCGTTGCTCATTCGTAACAAATCATTGTAACCAAACGTTATAAGCAAATCGTTTTATAACCAAATCGTTATGAGCAAATCGTTATGACCAAATGTTATAACCAAATCGTTATAAGAAATCATTATAAGCAAATCGTTATAACTAAATCATTAAAGCAAATCGTTATAACCAAATCGTTATGAGCAAATCGTTATGACCAAATCGTTATAACCAAATCGTTATGAGCAAATCGTTATAAGCAAATCGTTATGAGCAAATCGTTGTTTCACTTATCGAGCGATCTGTAGTGAGCAAATCGTTGTTTGTTGTATCGAATCGTTACGGTGACCAAGTCATTGTTGTAACTTATCGAATCGTTACAGCGACCAAGTCATTGTGTAACTTATCGAATCGTTATAAAGACTAAATAGATGTGAGAGCAAATCGTTATGAACACTTATCAAATCGATGCGACGACCAAATCGTTATGAACCAAGTTGTTTGTAAGAGCAAATCGTTGTTCTCACTTATCAAATCGTTATGAGATGGAAATCGATCTGCGATCACTTAGTGAATCGTTACGAGATCGAAATCGATCTGATCACTTAGTGAATCGTTCTGAGATCGAAATCGATGCGATCACTTAGTAAATCGTTCTACTCACTTAACAAAATCGTGTGAGATAGTGAGACTAACGATAGAATAGTGATGACTTATGAAATCGTTATGGAACAAAAATCGATGTGAATGAGGAAATCGTTATGATTCTAAGGAAATCGTTATAACACTAGAAAAGTCGATGTGTACTTGGAAAGTTTTATGCTTTGAACTGTAAATGCTACAGGGTGATAAATACTCACTGATTTTGCTTGTATTTTCTTGATTTGCTTTTTGTGTTAAATCTCATAGAAATCTTGTTAGATTAAACTATATCTGAGTTTTGTTAATCACCAAAATAGATATGTAATTCATTTAAATTACATGGGGATAAACAGATCATCACAATCTACAACATAAGCAGCCTTAAAAATGATGAAATTTAGATGACTTTTCCGAATATATCATCTCCACTTAATTTTTCGAGAAATTTTCCTACTTTCTTTTCCACCCTTGTTTGGGACGACCTCATTTTCTGAGAACTATCTGATTTTGAAAATAACTAAAAACCTAAAACATTTAGCCTTTTTTACATTGAAGTGTTTACATTTGTGTTTGTATTAATACATCCCAAGGTTTACCAACTCGGTCGACTCGGCTGTGTCGAGTCTAGCCTGGCACGGCACGGTACGATGTGTACCAAGTCGACACGTCCTCCCCCACCCCCAATTGCAATGCCACCACCCCCCTTCGTTGCCCCTTCTCCCCATCCAATGGCCTCACCAAGCTTCGCACACCTCCCTTCCCCCTCCGCTCCCCCTTTCTTCCCTCTCCCTGCTATACACCACGACTCCTCCCCCCCACCGAAGCCTCTGACTCCCTCTCTCTACTCTCGCCGCCACGTGAAGCCGTAGGGGGCAGGATTCCAAAAGGGGGGGGCGAGGTTGCAGCAGTGAGGAGAGGGGGGTCAGAGGTTGCCGAAGGCGGGAGAGGAGGGGGGTAGGTGGGAGGCTTGGGCCGTCAGAGGGTGGAAGGTTGCTAGGGGTGGGGGACGGGGGATGGGATGTTGTGCAGTAGGGGGGACGTCGAGGGCTGCCGAGGGTTGCAACAAGAGGGAAGGGGGGTGCCGAGGGTTGCCAGAGGCGGGGGAGGGGAGGGGGGCAGGTGGGAGGCCTGGGCCGTCCGAGGGTGGGGCATTGCTGGGGGTGGCGACGGGGGATGGGTGTTGTGCAGCAGGGGGGCATCGGGGGGTTGCCGAGGGTTGCAGCGGGAGAGGGGAGGGCGCCAGGGGTGTTGCAGCTGGCCGACCGTGTCAGGGCTCTCTGATGCCCTGACACGTACTGTGGCGGCACGACAAGCCGTGGTTGAAACTATTGATATACCCTAGTTAGATTTCATAAAAAAGAAAATTATCTATATATTCTTAAAATCTTTCAGATTTAGTGATATACTCTTGAAATTCAGCTATTAGATTGTATGCTCCTCAAATTAAAATAAAGTATCGATTATTTCTCTATGGTTAATTGACCATCAAAATTTGAAAAATATTTCATCTTTAATTGGACAAAACTATGAAATAGAGACAAAAAAGACAAAGAGAAAAGAGAGAGAGGCTCAGGCGCGCGCGGTTTGCGGCGCGGGGGGGGGGGGGGAGGAGAGAGAAGGGGACGTCTAATTTTTTTCTACTCTTAACTTATATATAGTTAAGTTAAATAGATGAAATAAAATGATAATATATATATATATCAATTTAAAGAGTATCTAATTTAATAATTAAATTTAAAAATATATCACTAAATATAGAAAAATTTAAAGATATATAAATAATTTTCCCTTCGTAAAACCATGACAAGATCAAGATTTCTCTGAACATCATTACATTTTCTGAGTATATTTTAATGGTATAAAATGGCAAAGTACATATGTTTAATTATTTAAACGCACAAAGGGCATCCTTGAGGATAGATGAAAGGGTTGTACATTAAGAATCCTAGTATTATCAATACCTGAGCACTAAATCCGTCCGAAACACTAGTTTATATATCGGCTAAAGGAGGAGGGGGTTTAAAACTTCTATAAAGAGAAGCTTGGGTGGTGGCTCGAGCCCGAGTAGCGAGTGCGTTTGACCGCATCGCGACAGTTCGTGTGACGAACTTTGGAGCGCAGCCGGGTTTGAACGAGATTTCCAGCAGTCTCGAGCAAGCTGTTGACCGGCGGACCGAGTCTTCACCTTTAAAAATATTTAGTGTATTTTTTTATGTGTATAAAATAAATATTTAATAAAATGTGTCATTTCAATTCTTTAAATTATAAAATTGAGATAAAAGATATATCAAATATTTTTACTATAAAATGATATATTTTTTTATGAATGTATTTTTTTATGCACACAAAAAATATACATTAAATCCTTCTCGATTGATAATTAAAAAGAGCCCAACAAGGCTATCCGCCCCGACTCCTCGCCGGTCTAACACCGCTTCCGGAGATAGAGACAAACAAGTTCGCTTGCACTTTAGTTTCATACGTCGTATACTTTGACATCCTAAGAAATAAATTTACGTGCTTCGATAAGGATGATTATTTTTTCATGTTTATGCCATAAAAAAGATATTTTTTCATGTCAGGTAATAAGAAACAAAATACGGACGGTTTTATTTGCTTAGCTGTGCATGAAGTGACAAGATAAATATTTATTGTATATTTAAATGTGCAGTTCTATGGTACATCTTTCTCGTGGTTGTGTCGCCTGACATGACCCAAATAGTAGTTGGGTGCATAAAGGCGTGTTGTAAGTTTTTGGTAGGAAGGAGTGGGTCTACATGAACCGTGCCCCTCAAGGACCTCCGTTTATACTAGATCACATGTGTTCCTTTATCTATCAAATATGTGGGTGTACACGGTGAAAAACCCTAATGTTCTGTCGAGAATTATTAGGTCAAATCGTCTGTTCTCACAAAATAGATGTAGATCTCATTATCATGATGATAATTGACATAGTATAAACTCATCAGATCGGTTTCTCTCTCCTAAGGTAGCCGACATGTTTTCCTATCTAGGTCGACTAGATTCAGATTGGCCGAGGACTCTTCTTTCGGTTGAGGCTGACGAGGTCCAAGTCGGCACTTGTCAAGGTCTCGACGTGTGATTCTGGTATGATGGTCAGCCTCGATAGATCGGCACGACTTGAGCCGACCATTCAAGACACAACCGACGGTTAGTCTTCTCGCTTCGGTGACGGTTGGGTGCGACGTGCTCACGTGGATCTCGAGAGTACGACCTGCGTAACTCCCGCGTGATGTTCGTTTAGAGTAGCCATGAATCATGCATCCAGTAACGGGCGCCATAAAAGCCCATAACTTGATCGTAAGGTTAGTTATGGTAATCAATGAGACGAGGATTTCAGTATTCTCATATCATTTGTGGTCTCTCTAGGTGATCCTCCCTCTATATAAACGGCAATACTTCACAGACGAAAGGGAATACTCTAAGACTGCTCTCGAGAGCAAACCACTTCTCCCTGTACTGATTTAGGCATTGGAGTGTTTGTCCACCGAACCTCCTCGGTGATATTTCAGGTTGGAGGATCCGGTGTCTCGACAACTTCCCAATCTCGACGACAACAACTTTCCCTTGATCACCTCGACTTTAGCTGACCCTCAATTAATGCAACAACAATAATAAATCGTCTCACTTGTAAGATCGAGTAATACTCCACCTAACAATTCAGCCAAGTGTTAATTAAATATTCCCCAACACATGGACTCTTCATATTTAAAAGAAAGGAAGGTTATCTATCTAAAGATATTTTAGGATTTTCATGCGATTGAAGCACGCTTATATAATATGTGTCTGTATGTGTACGGTCTTGGAGATGAAGCACAAAACTGTTGAAGGAGTCTATTGAGAGCTACGCTTCAAGTGGACGTGCATTAATAGTCGAGGCCAACAAGTGTGTTCGTTTCTTAGTTGGGAATATAATAATTTGGCCTAATGGGTTGATGGGTTAAAGATGGGAGTCTTTAAATTGTGAACGTGACAACCATGTGCAATTTAATGGCAAGATTGGTTCCTAGTTGGAAGAGTAATGTTTTGGTGCGCAACAAATATGTATATATAGTCATCATATAAATCTTCGTGCAATTAGTCTACGTACTAAGAAGCCTCACGCTTACTCGTTAAGTGTCGTCGTAATTCACCACTTTTCCTTATGTAGGAGAAGTCTTCAATTTAAAATTTCTTTAGGCCATGTGCAAGATGCCTGATCTAATTCCTAGTTCTCGTTGGTGAAGGACCCTATATCAAAGATTATTTCTCACACGCACAGGCCAGAATAATCATTTATATGAATAAAAAACCACAAAATTGTGCCAAAAAAATTCCGTCCTTGTAAGAAAATACTTGAGATGATACTTGAATTGGTACCCTGCACAGCAAAAATGTTACAGCAATTGTAACATAGGAAATAATCCAGTAAGTTAACAACTAAAATAAGCAAAAAATCTATTAAAGTTTTTGAACAACATGGACTTGGAATTTTTGGTCCCACATTATATAATCCCTCCATCTTATTTTGTAATATGGGTATATTTATTGTTTTTTATAATCCATTGTTAAACGTTGTCATCATTGTGGTGGCTGTTTTTAGCCACCTAAGTCCGCGAGGCCCATTATGGCCCTCGTCATCCTACAGACGGGTGCGGCCCTTCGGCAGGGCGAAATGTGTCCTCAGGAAAAGGTTGAAGATCCCGAACACGGTCTCTGCTTCTAAGCGCCCCCAGGATCCTAAGGGCACTCTCCGGACATCCCTCATCATGTTCGGTTCATGCCTTATCTACCGAACAGGCGTTGCAGGAAGCATGCCCTAGACCCGCCGGCAGCAGCAGTGCCCAGGTACCAGACATCGAGCAGCCAGTTCGGCTGCCGAACAAGAGCAGTCACCAAGCCCCAGGTCCAGCCTACCGAACAGGCTACCTGCTCGATATCCTCTGTCCAGGAGCCTCCAAGCAGCTCTCCATCTCCTTGCGACGGTTACAACGGCTGCATCGTGCACGGCCCACGATCAAGTGGTGCGTTAACTACCGAGCCCCTCAACAGGCGCCATAACCCGTAACTCCTCGCTGGAGACGCTAACTGGCGCGCCCTGTCCGGCGTCGTTAAGGGACGTTCCGTCCCACTCTCTCCAGACCCTCGCCTATAAAAGGGCTCAGGTAACCTCCAGACAGGGGTACGTGATCTCAGAGACTCACACTCGCTCCTACGCGATTCACACACGAGAACCCCCATTTCCTTCAAGCTCTTCCAGGCCTGTGCTGACTTAGGCATCGGAGGGTTCTCCCCGGTTGCAGAACCGGGCCCCCCTGATCCCGTTCTGGTTTTGCAGGCTTCTGTCCACACCGGCGTCTGTCTTCCCTATCTTCTTCAGTGGAGGCCCATTTGGCTCTGGCCCAAACAGGAACACACCACTACATTTGGCGCCGTCTGTGGGAAAGGCTTCAGCCATGGCTCGCGGACGTTCCTCCTACCAGAACATGGGCAGTAGGGCGATGAGGTCGTGGAAGTCACGCGTGGACTCCCGTGAGCGAGTCCCCCCTGTCGACGTCGTCATCACCCCCACCGGAGGGGTGCCTACCGCAGCTGCGCCTGCACCGTCCAAGAGGTGGTGGAACTTCAAGGGTAGATGCAGCACCTAGAGGGGTCTGCCAGGGCCTTCAGGCCCAATTAGCTAGGCAACCGGCCTGGTGATCCCTCCGCCTCCGGAGCAGCAGGCGGAGTCGTCTCGTCGGCGGACCAGCACCCCTCCGGTGCCGCAGGACCTGCATGCAGAATCGCCTCGGCGATCACCCGAGCACCTTCGGCGCGTCAGACACCGGAGCGACAAGATAATTCACCTCGCCGTTCTGCTGTGGTCCCACCTGCCCTGCGCTCCGTCGTTGGGGCTAATTCCCACAGGTCCCGACGGGAGGAGTTGGCCAGACGCTTTCGTCGCGTCGTCGACCTCGAACGCTGCATTGACACGATGGTCCAGCGGGCTGAGGGCAAGGCTTCGGTGGATGAAGACTTGGACTTCTGCTCCCCATTCACGATGGAGATCCTGGAAGCTCGGGTCTCCCCCAAGCTCCCTCTGCTCACCATTGCACCCTACGACGGCACCACCGACCCCGCAGATCATATCCATGGCTTTGAGTCGCATATGGTGTTCCACGGAGTATCAGACGCGGCCAAATTCTGAGCCTTTCCGGCCACCCTGAAGGAGACTGTGCGGGCATGGTTCGAAGCCCTCCCCGCGGGTTCCATCTCTTCCTTCCACCAATTGAAGAAGTCCTTCCGGGACAACTTCCTAGGTGGAAGGTCTCAGCCGCTCACAGTGGCATCTCTTCTGTCTGTTCGGCAGGAGAAAGGCGAAGCGAAGTGCTCCGTAGCCCCCGCCTCAACGTCCCCTTGGCCACCAATGCCCTCATCCAAGGCACTCGTGACGGCTTCCTCTAGAGGACGTTGGGGGTGCAGCAACCCTCCACCCTCGCCGAGCTGCTCTCCACCGCCCAGCGTCATGCCGCGTGCGAGGAGAGCCTAGCAGCTGGCCGAGCAGAGCAGGGCGAGCAATCGGACAAGAAGAGGCCTTCTGACAATGGTTTCGACCGCGACAGAAAGAAGGGCTGGCGCAACAGGGATTCACCGTGCCGACCACGCCCCTTCACCAACTACACTCCCCTGACGGTGGCCCCTGAGTAGATCCTGGCTGAAATCCGGGATGAACCATATGTTCGGTGGCCGCCAAGGATGCGCTCTGATCCCCCCAGGCACAACCAGGACAAGTACTGTCGCTTCCACCGTGACCACGGCCACGACACCTCCGAGTGCTGCCAGCTCAAGGATGAGATCGAGCCATTGATTAAACACAGCTACCTTGGACGGTATGTGCGCCGCAATGAAGACCGCCAAAGGCACCGAGAGCGGACTCCCAAGTAGCCCATCAACAACGAGCTCAATGGGCAAGAGATCAACGTGATCGCGGGAGGCTTCGGCGTAGGTGGAGAAAGCAATCAAAGCCGGCGCGACTATGCTCGGCGGGTGCACGCGGTAGACAGGCTCCCAGTGCCTCGCCCAGGTCCCTATCCCACCAATCCCTCACGCGCACGGTCCAAGGAGACTATAACCTTCTCGGATGAAGACCTTGTAGGAGTTCCACTCCACACACTGATGCCTAGTCGTTTCTGCCACCATCATAACTGTACCGTGTGCTAGATTCTGGTGGATAATGGAAGTGCCCCAGACGTGTTAGCTTACGATTGCTTCCTGCTTATGGGTCTAAAAACCGACCAGCTCACCCGGTAGAATCGCCTCTGTTCGGCTTCTCGGGGGTTTCGGTTCAACCCATGGGACGAGTCCGCCTCCCAATAACCCTTGGGACGGCCCCAAAGAGCGTAACCAAGATGGCGGACTTCTTGGTTATTCGAAGTATGCCCGGATACAACGCCATCCTCGGCAGGGGGTTGATTGGTCAAATCAAGGCCGTACACTCGTCTCTCCATCAGAAAATGAAGTTTCCCACTTCGAGTGGGATCGACGAGGTGTTTGGAAGTCAGCAAGAGTCTCGTCGGTGCTATGTCCTCTCCTTAAGGGACAAGCAACCACTCGCAGCACTGGCGCCTGTGCCCCTGCCAGCTGATCAACCTTCTACCAGCCGTGGAACTCCTGCTGAAGACCTACTTCCTGTTCGGGTGGACGACGACCCTGAACACGTCCTCTATATTGGCACATTATTGCTGGAAGCCGAACAGCAACGCTACAAGGATTTCCTGCTAGCCAATTTAGACGTGTTCGCATGGTCAGATGACGAGCTACCCCGGCATACCCTAGAGGTGATGGTGCATCGCCTTCGCTTGACCCAAAGGTGCCTCCGGTCCAGCAAAGAAGGCGACCCGTCAATCGTGAATGGCAGGCCGTGATCCAAGATCACGTTGTCAAAAGCCGAGTTATTGGGCTCCTCCAGGAAGCCCAATACCCGAGGTGGATCTCCAATGTAGTCCTCGTGCACAAAGCCAATGGCAAATGGCGTTTTGGGTGCGTGGACTACAAAAGATCTCAACAAAGCCACGCCCAAGGACAACTTCCTCTGCCGCGCATCGACCAGCTAGTGACGCCACATCCGGACACGAGCTTCTCAGCTTTTAGACGCGTACTCTGGTTATCACCAGATCATCATGCATCCTCTGGACCAGGCGCCACCACGTTCGTCACGACCTGGGCTTGTACTGTTTCACAAGGATGCCCTTTGGTCTGAAGAACACTGGCGCAACATACCGGCGATGGTCAACAGATGTTCGAGCCACAGATTAGGCGAAACATGGAGGTCTACGTTGATGACATGCTGGTCAAGACGCTCCCGAGCGCCGACCACATCTCTGACCTCGTAGACACTTTTGCAACTCTGCGAAGTATAATATGAAGCTCACCCAGCCAAGTAGCGTTTAGAGTTCGCTCAAGTAAGTTCCTCGGCTTCCTCATCTCAAACAGAGGAATAGAGGCCAATCTTGAGAAGATCCAAGCCATACTTGAGATGGGCAGTCCCAAGACGGTGTGTGACATCCAACGCCTCACTAGACGTCTTGTTGCACTGAACCGGTTCATGTCCCGAGCAGTGGAGAGGAGCTTCAATTCTTCAAGTTGCTGTGAGGCCCTAAAGTCTCCTCACAGCAAGGAGGGCATGTACGGTGGACTGAAGACTGTGAAGTTGTTTTCACCGAGCTGAAGGCGTACCTGGCAGCCCCGCCTGTCCTCTCAAAGCCTGTGCTCGGAGAACCTTTGTTCGTGTACCTTTCGGTCACCGAACACTCCATCAGTGCAGTTTGATCCGAGAGGAGGCGGTAGCACAGCATCCAGTCTATACATCAGCAGGGTCCTTCGGGAGGCTAAAAAAGGTACCCTCGAGTAGATAAGCTCGCCCTGGCACTTGTTACGGCCGCACGGAAGCTTAGGCCCTACTTCCAAGCCCATCAATTACGGTCCTTACCGACCAGCCATTGAGGCTTATCCTTTAGCGGCAGAGGCTTCCGGCAGGCTCATCAAATGGGCCATTGAAAAGGCGAGTTTGAAATTAGCTACCGGCCGAGGACGGCATCAGACGCAAGCATTGGCGGATTCGTTGCGGAATGCACCCTTTCAACTGAACAGGATCCTCCGTTGGCAAACGAGCCCCTTGGGAGCTCTACGTCGATGGGTCCTCTTATGTCACAGGAAGTGGTGCAAGCCTGGTCCTTCCCCCCCCCCCCCAGAGGGTCTTGAGTTCCAGTATGTCTTGAGGTTTCGCTTCTCCGCATCCAATAATATAGCTGAGTACGAAGCACTTCTGTCCGGAATCCGAATGTCTAGGCACCTTGGAGCACTTCAAACTATGGGTCTTCAATGACTCGCAATTGGTCGCCAGCCAGGTAAGCAGACACTTCGAAGCAAGGGAGCCCCGCATGGCGCAATACCTTCAGGGTCAAGAGCCGAGCAGAGGACCTCCTCTACTTCGAAGCATATATGTCCCACGGAGCAGAATGCGCGAGCCGATGCACTTGCCAAGCTGGCATCTTCAGGTGGACATCGCCCCTTATCGTTCCATATTCACCAAGAAGAGCTCGCCGAGCCGAGAATTGAGGTAGATGTAGCCACCATCAAGGTTGGCCTCCAGCTCCAAGCTGGATGGACTCCCCTCATGGCCTATCTGCTTCGAAGTGAGCTTCCGTCTGATCAAGGTGAAGCCCGCAAGATCAGTTGCGCTCCCAGAGGTTCACCCTCATAGGAAGGCCAACTGTACCGACGATCCCTCTCGAGCCTCTCTTGCGATGCCTTAGCCCTACGAAGGCAGCATCAGCCACCGAAGAGGTCCATGAGGGGTTGTGCGGAAGCCACTTGGGGGCAGAACATTGGCCCGCAGCATCATCCGAGCAGGTTTCTGGTGGCCTTCCCTACAAAGGACTACATGTCCTTCGTCAAAAGGTGTCCAGAGTGTCAAAGTTCGGGCAGCTCATAAGTAGTCGGCCGAAAAAACTACACACCCTATTCGAACCACCCTTTTCGCCAG
>JACBKR010005346.1:0-18980 GCA_014218235.1 Colocasia esculenta | reverse complement strand
GACTGGTCGCCGTAACGATTCGATACATTAACAACGAATCGTTCACTATATCGACTTGATAAGTGAAACAACGATTTGCTCATAACGATTTAGTTATAACGACTTATCTATAACGATTTGCTAATCTATCATAACGATTTGTCTCTACAACGATTCGGTTATTAATGCATAACGATTTGTGTGTACATCGATTTGCTTGAATCTATAACGATTCACATGAATAACGACTCATCAACACAACGATTTCATAAGTCATGATCATATCGATTTCATGATGTATAACGACTGATATTCAAACTTATTCTCAGATAGTTTGAAAAGTCAAAGTCTTCCCTCGCTTCTATCTCACATCCATGCATTTATTATGACTGAACATATCACTACACTGCATACAAACGATATCTTCTATTCATGCTTATACTGTAAACATCTTTTATGAAGAACATAATGGAATTTCCATGTCCGTATAAAATCTTCTTAACGTTGACTGACACCGAGAGATAGCTTAGTTGTCCTCGTTTAAGCTTTTAATGCGTGCAGGTCTCTGACAGCACATCTCGATACAACGTTGGACACAATAGAAGCCAAAGGATAGCAAAGAGGATTCTCTCTCTTTGCGTGCATGGAAGCTAACGACCGTTGACTGAAAGCCCTACAGTTCCATGCAGTCTAACGTAAACAAAAGCTTAGAGATAACGAACACTTCAACGTTCAATTTTCAAATGAAAGAACATAATAGAAGACTGAAGTCCCAGAAACAGCAGAAACCACTCGACAATCATTTGTACAAAGCTTTACAAGCTTTCTGCAAGCATCTGAAAGAGCGAAGCTTCACTCCTTTGCTTGTCTAGCTCTTAGCTCTGCATTGAGAGTAAATCTTAGAGAGAGAGCATTTTGTGTATGAGAGAGTTCATTATGCTCATTTTCTCCTCTCAGTATTCGCTTGGGATCAAGCATTGTGCTGTTAGCTTGATCCAGGGGCTTGTCTTCCTGAACAATTCCTGTGTACTCCCTTCGTGTAGAAGAAAGACTGGTGGGTTCCAGGGTGATTGTTTCCCTTCGTGTAGAAGGACGACCTGGTGGGATCCAGGGTGTTGTAATTCTCTTCAGGTTGTGAAGAGAAGACCAGCTGCGGCTGGGTGGTAAGTGTCCTTGAGGGGGACTGTACCTTGGGTAGTGAAATCCTGAGTTGTTGCTCAGGGACTGGACGTAGGACTCTTGTGGAGAGGAGGTCCGAACCAGGATAAACTCCTTGTGTCGTGTGTTTGATTGCTCTGTGTTTTCTATCCTCTTTTACTAATACTAACATCTATCGAAGTGTGTTTTATGTGATTGTTTTTTGTGGACAGATTTTAAAGTGATCAAAATTTTAATATCCATTCACCCCCTCTGGGCTAGCTAGCTGGGCAACAAGTGGTATCAAAGAAAGTCTCTTCGACAAAGAAGAAGATCCAACAATCTGAAGAGAAAAGATCAAATGGCAGCCCAAGGTCACTTCGAAGGTCAGTCAGTTAACAGGCACCACTGTTCGATGATGAAGACTACACATACTGGAAGACAAAAATGGAGTTCTTCTTACAAGGACTCGACTATCAGATCTGGTCGATTGTTGAAGAAGGTGACCTTCTAGTTACAAACGAAAAGGACAAGTGGATTGAAGACGACAAGAAGAAGATCTCTTTAAACTGCAAAGCCAAGAGCATCCTGTGTTGGTGTCCTTAGCAAGAAGGAGTTCAACCGCATATCAGCCTGCAGATCCGCTATGGAAATGTGGGAGAAGCTAAGGATCACATATGAAGGTACTGACAAGGTTAAAGAAACCAGAATAGACATTCTGGTAACTCAGTAAGAAGGTTCCAAATGCGCAAGGAGAATCCATTACTCAGATGTATAGCAGATTCACCGATTCACTAATGGGTTAGCTGGTCTGGGTAAGATTATCAGATGGAGACATGGTAAGGAAAATACTCAGATCCCTACCTGCCTCGTGGACTCCAAAGGTTACAGCGATAAGGAGGCTATGACTTGAAGATAATGTCATTAGAGAAACTCATTGGGTCCCTCATGGCCCATGAAAAAATATGGAAAGGTTGGGAGAATCTTCTAGCAGAAAGAAGCATCCAACGCTCTCAAGGTAGAAGAAGACGAATCAGAAGAAGGCACATACAGCCAAGAAAGCATGAACATCAGTGAAGATGAAGAAGCATGTTGTCCAGAAGATTACAAAGAATATTAGCTAAGACAAAGAAATATCAGTCCGGTAGAAGATACTTCAGAAAGGAAAAGACTCAAAAGGTCTGAAGTCAAAGATACTAAGAAAAATGAACCAATCTAATACGAATGCAGAAGCCAGGACATATCAAGGCAGAATGTCCAAACTCAAGAAAGCTGAATTCAGAAAGAAAGATGGTTCCAAGAAATTCAGAAGATATAAGAAGAAAGCTATGGCAGCAGCTTGGGACAACGTAGTGACTAGAGACAGACAGCTCAAGCTCAAGCAAGAAGAAGAAGAAGAAGCAAACCTACATTCATGGTAATATCGTAGACAAGGTAACATCAGACTCATCTTTTTCTTCATGCAATGAATCAGATTCTGATAATTTAGAAGAAGCTTTTAATGAACTATATTGTAAATACAAGAAATATGTAAATTACTAAAAAATAAGTAAAATGTCGCATGTTTAGAAATATACTAACTCAGATTTAAAATCTGAAAATGAGCAAATGGAAAACAAATTACGGAACTAAAAAGGAGAAACGATTGTTATGTGAAGATCTGAAGAATAAAAATGAACAGATAGTTAAACTAGAAAAATAGGAAACTCCAGAGGAACTTAAAAAGGAGATTAACACACTAACTGAAGAAAATGAAAAGCTATTAAGTACATTAGATAAATTCACAAATGGAAAACCATCACTAATACTAAAGGGAGCTAGACGGTCAGGTAGAAAGAAACATGGTTTAGGATACACACCTCCAGACATGAAGAAATAATAAGACATCCTAAAACATCTCAAACACCAAAGTTTATAGCTGAAACAAGACACAGTATATAAATCAAATTTTAAATACATTCCAACTGAAAGGTAACTAAGATGTCTTGCTGTAGCCATTGCAACAAGTTAGGTCATATCAAAGTATCATGTCTAACTAAATATAAAAATGGATAATTAAGAAGAAAATGGATGATACTAACCAAACCAGGACCCAAGAACTTGGGTACCTAAAGCGTAGTATTTTCATTGCAGGTAAACCTTCGAGCATCAAAATGGTATTAGACAGTGGATGCTCAAGGCACATGTCAGGAAATAGGAAGCTATTTTCTCATCTCAAAGCTGAGGAAGGTGTAGACACCCGATTGCGACTAAGGGTGAACCACATTTCTTGTCACTTCAGTAGACCCCTACTTGGTCACTCACCTTGAGCCCATCATTAGCTTGTTTTGAGCCCATTATCAATTTAAATTACCGTAAAATCCCGTCCATTATCACTTTGAGAGAGTCCTTATGGGTCAGTAACTCTTATCTATTCACGTGGTTAGCTGCTAATCTTTATTCAGTTCGTTCTTAGTTCGGCGCATCGTAGCGCCGCGTCTCTGAGTCACGACGGTCTAGGCTGCCGCGACAGCCCAGGCATTATCCATGCACGTGAACATTTCTGTCGCGACGCCCCGCCCAGCCACGTCTCACTGTCGCGGCCCTACGATACACTGCGACCGGAACCGAGCGTAGTATCCTCCATAACCACCTCCTATTTATCCTCCCATGGCTTCATGTTATCTCCAACTTTATCTCGACCTTTGGGACGAGGTTTGAGGCTGAGGGACTCTTTTGGAGCCCCTATGGACTCTCCATTACGGATTTCTATGGCCATTATCCCTCATTTACCTAATTATTCATTGAAATGGGATATTCTCACTCATAAGTCTATAAAAACAAGGCACCTTCTTCATGGACAAGGGAGCTCCAATTTTCACCCCGAAGGGCTGCCAAATTCTCCACTGATCTAGACTTAGCCACGCAGCCCTCTCATTTCCTCTCATTCCCTCACAATCCCACTTCAAAAAGCTTGCTCATTTCGCATCATGGAGCGTGGAGCGTGAGGAGGGCGACCCCCACTTCATCTAGAGTTTCTGCCGATCATTGGAAGGACATCAAGCCAGGGAGTCGCTCTAATGGGGCTCATTCTCCTCCCCTCCCCTTTCCTCTATTTCTTCATGCATTTTATTTTATTCTAGATAGGTTGCATTCCTTCCAATCCCACGTTTCCTATAACCCAAGGGTTTAAAACCACCCCCAGGTTTGTCCCTTCCATGTTGGTTATTTCCTTTCATTTTTAGAATAGTTGCTACACTAATCATGTTCTAATAGGGCTTTTCTTGTTGTTTCTCTTGATTGGCAGGCATACAAACAAGGTACTTTAGGAGCTCTCGTCCTCTGGCCGGGCCGGAGGAAGGGAAGGAAGTCTCCCTCATTATCTCCTGCATTAGAAGAGAACGCGACAGGGAAAGGCGACGCGACAAGAGACGCGTCCGCCATGACGACCGCGTTATCAGGTATTCCTCTATTCTCTTCCCCCCCTTTCCTAGAGTATTAGCCCGTGTATTTTCTTCATTTAGGCAATATCTAGGTTGCGATCACATCCTTCTTCCATACCATTAGATTTAATATATGTTAATGTGTCGAGGGGAAGCACAATCCTGTGATTACACCTTTTGGCGATCACGGTGGGACTCCAGTGCCACCCTCGTAGATCTAGTTTGCTTGCTTGCCATGTTTCCCTTTGCTTCCTCTTTTGGTGCCCTGTTAGTCTGTTGTTCCCTGTTTCATGCGTTTTGGCGCTTGGTTTGTGTCGCGGCGCATCGTGGTGACGCGATCATATCGCGTCGCCTATAACGGAGCGATAAACAGGTGTGCGTTTCCTCTTTGCTTATTTGATATCTCTGATCTTGTGAGTTCATTCATGTTTGTATCATGTTTCTCTGACATGCTCGCCCGTGGTTCTATCTATTAGAATCCTGTTAGGGTTCGGATTTTCGTTTACTTTCCATGTAAGTTTTCGGTCGAGTCGCGGCAGTGCACGGGGACGCGACAGGGTCGCGTCAGAGGTAAGCGTCGCGTCTAAAGGTACGTTTGTATGTTATATTTCATTCCTGGATCGGTTTCTAAGTGCTCCATGATCCATTTTGTTACTATTTTAGCGATTTTGTACACTTATCTTGTTCAGGTAGTCTGTTTGAGTCTGTGTGTGCGTGACCTTACTGTGTTCTCAGGCGTATGTCTTATCGCAGAGTCTGCTCTGTCACAATAAGGCCGCGTCTACACGGTCGCCGCGACCTGGCCCGAGAGCAGTTTTGTCACCCTGTTGCCTTCTACTTACCACTCTCGCATACATTTCGGGCATTAGGCCCTTGCATACGCTATTCATCCTGTTGGTCAGATTCCCCTTGGATGAGTGAGTCCTCTCACCTACGAGCACTCGTAGGCTGACTCGGGCCACCTTCCGAGGACCTCCGTAAGACCCCGTGAACCGTACGCACGTTGCGGCTCACCGGGTGGTTGTACCCATTGCACCCTTTAGTCTGAACCACCCCGCTTGTGAGCGTATTCATCTTAGTGACACCGAAGGACTTGAGTTCATACCTGTTAGGGTCCATTTGACGGAGTGACACACCCTTAATCAAATTCGTCTAAAGGTCAAGTGCGAACTTTAATAAATTTGCGCATTAATCATGATAACTTGGGTGTTCATTCATCCCTCCTCCTCTCAGTCTTTCTTGATTTGTGCTAGAGTCTAGGTGCTGTCAGTATCACCCCCTTGTCATTTAGGAGGTGCATGCGTCATTGTTAGGGACATCGAGTCAGTCCCCTCCTTTCCTTGTACTCTATCATAATCCTTGTTCGACATGGAACAGTTCCGTCCTTGCTGACGATGCCTGCCCTTGGACTCCTCGAGGATGTGGCCCAACCCTCAACGGCCATAACTTCAGGGCATGTTCAGGCTCCTTTTATCACCGGGGATCATTCCCGTCCTCCTTCTCCTCCAAGGAAGATGACCCCCACTCCCAATTTAGTCAGTTGCTTCCTCATCTAACTCCGGATCAGGTCCGAGAGTTCATTGCTGCCGCCAAGGCCAAACAACCCTGTCTCCCCTCTACTTGTGACTCAGCTCAGCCGGTGGTCTCCTCCGCCCATATTGCCTCAGCACCCCACCTCTCTTCTCAGGGGAAAACCCCACACCCCTCCGTCTGGGCCATCATTTCTCGGAGCCGAGCTACCTTCTGGTGCGAGAGGCTCGGCCTCGATCCCTCCAACCTCGGTATACTATACGACCGAGCCTGCCTCCCTTGCCCGTGAGAGGCCTCACATCTTCGAGCAACTCCGCTCCATTATCTCTAACACCATGCCCAAGCCCCCTCCGACTTCTCCTTGCGGAGTGGGCTGTCATGAAAAAGGAGCTTCACGATCTCACAAGACAGATTGACCCTCGCAAGGTGGCCGACATCGCCCTCCCATCATTCCAGTACCTCCGGGTACCACCCCAGTCAGAGCTCCCTGTTTACCGGCGATACTCTGGGGTAGGAGACCCATATGTTCATTTAAAGGATTTTGTTTATGAGTCAGCACCGCACAAGTATGACCGCCATCTCATGGCATACTTGTTCAGAAAATCCTTAGATGGTCCAGCTCTGGAATGGTTTTATTCCCTGCCACCTGAAGAAGCTGAGGATTTCCAGATCGTTCAAGAGAAGTTCTTACAGCAGTTCCAGAATCGGGTCGGACCCGAATACTCCTTTGTTGATCTAGTAGCTGAAAAGATGAAGCCCGAGGAGGAGTTTTCAACCTATGCCGACCGGTGGCGTTCATTGGCTGCCAAGGTCCGTTGCCCATGCCAGAAGAGGAGAAGGTCAAGCTTCTAATCTCCAACGCTACCCCAACCTACCGAGCCATATTGGCCATGAATGACATCACGACCATGCATCAGCTGTATAGCCGAGCCTGCTTCATTCAGACTCAGCTTAAGACTCAACCTATACATTCCATGTTTGAGACCCCAAAAGTCGTTATGCAAGAAGCCTCAAGGCCCAGTTACCGAGGGGATCCAACCAATGAGCAAGTAGCTGCAGTAAGTAACCTTAAGGCCAGTAGGCAGATCTCCGTACACCCAGCAACCTCCAGCCATGGAACAGCAACAAGCAGCACCTCCTCAAGGTTAGAACCCTCCTTAAGACCAGCGCCATACTCTCAAGTCCCTCCACCTCAAAAGGCTTTGCCCCTAGAAAGCCCAATGGACCAAAAGAGCCCAATATCCGCCTCTACCCGAGCATTGGCGATGTCTTTGCAGCCCTCATGTCCCTCAATGCTCTAGGCTCCTCCTGAGAAGGTAAATTGGAATATGGCAGCGGACCAAACAAAGTATTGTGTCTACCATCGCCATCCGGGCCACAATGTGTGAGATTGCTTCAATTTCGGGATATGATATATGATCTTCATGAGCAAAACCAAATCGATTGGGCAGAGATGAGAAGGTTGATCCAGACCTTAAGGGACCACAGGGTCAGAGGCAACAACAGCAACAGCAAAGGCGGACAGCAGCCGCAACAACAGCAACAACAACACAGAGTTCCAGCCCTTCCAGCAACAGTACCAGCAACAGCAACAAACAACAGCCGCAGCAGCCGGCGAATGACCTTGGAATAATTCGCAACCCCATGCCACAACATCCTGCAGCTCCAAACCCTCAACCTGCTCCACACCTCCTCCACTCGTGCATGTTAACCTAGTCATCCACCACCCACCACCAGAAGCTCAATGTGCCTTCGATGATGAGCACGAAGTGGGCCAGCTTCTAGTCATTTCCCACGACACCCCCACTACCCCACACCTACATCCACCATACCTCCCTCCTTCACACCTACTGTCGCCGCCATTCCTCGCCGCTTTATGACTCCCCCATCTTGTCACCCATCATCCGTTCGCCTAGCAACATCCTGCTATCCCCTACGCCAGCACCATTACTAGCCAATCCCTCCATTCTTGACACCTCACCTTCTCCCTCCACTATAACTCGCCTTGCGAGGGGCGGATGTTCCATCGGATGTACCCTAATGCATCCATCTCTATGCCAAGTCAACCAGGCAACAATCCAACACCCAGAAGCAGAGGACGTGGAAGAGATAGATCGGTCCCGGGGACCATATGATATCTGAAGCATTTGGATCAAACTCCCGCCAAGATCTCTATTTGAGTTAATCAAGAGGTCCCAGACTCATCAAGATGCCCTAAGGGCCTTCTGCAAAGGGTCATGGTCAGTGAGGACATGACCCCGATAATCTGCCTCTGTACTTTCTATTGTAAACAGGGGACCACAATCAACTTTCTCTGATGGCGAGTTAGCTGCTCCCAAAGCCGAAAAATGCTATGTGTGACACTGATAATAAATAAAGTAACTATTGACACAGGCATTAGTGGATACGGGAGCTTCCATCAATGTATGTCCACTAAGCACCTTAAGAGCCTGCAACATCTCAGAGCGTCAGTTGCAACCTACTCCCACCACCATAGCTGCCTATGATAATTCATGGCGAGCCTGCCACGGAGTTGTCACTTTACAAGCAGAGTTGGGGCCGCTTGTTTGTCAGTCGAATTTATGTGTTGAACATTGATCACACTTACAAGGCCATCTTGGGGCGCCGTGGCTCGAATCACTAGGGGCAGTACCTTCTACTGCACATCAATGTTGAAATTCCCCTACCAAGGGCGAATAGTCAAGGTTAAGAGCGTAGCAACAACCACACGGTGGAAGCTGTTGGAGGGTATTGCCATCAGTCTGGCCATCCAACAAGCCGTTATCTCTATACTTGATGTGAACTATCCCTGGGCTTATACTTTTCTTCAATTGCCCCATTGTGTCCCCATCAGTGGCAGCTGTCAGAAAGGATGTATCAGCAAACACAAAGGGGTGGATATCATGTTCAGAATCGGCTACCAGATCGAAAAAGGGTTAGGTGCTCATCTCCAAGGTAGAGTCAAGACTGTCACCGGAACAAGAAATCTACAAAGCATGGCTTAGGATAGCATAATGGGCGCATTCTCACATATCTCACAGTCAGATCAACAGCCTCTTACTGGACACTATATGACATCATCAGGGGACCTATACAGCTCGGGTATAACACTATGGTGAAAGAAGTTCTAAAGTCAGCATATCAAGTATTGGAGGCTCAGCGCTTGGCAGAAGAAGAAGGTCGAGACACTACAGAAGAATCAGATCTGAAGATGTCATTTCAGCAGTTAGTTTAGTGTTCAGTGAATTGAAGCCGAAACGAAGAGTCTGAGTTAGAGGATCTCATTTCAGCAGTCAACCGCCTATTCAGTGAAGATGACGCATTGCAGGCTCAGGCAGCGCAGCCATCAGCATCAGCAGCCACACAAGCGACAGTTGCTTGGATTTGATGAGGAAATTGAAATCGTAAGTTCAGCCGAATTAACAAGAGAGCTCTGGCCAGAGTTTTCCCGGTCTCCCAGTCACTTATTTTGTCCATCCTTGTTTATAATTCCGATTTTATTCCTTTATCTCCCCCTTCATCCTCCAATTCTCCCCGACGCTGTCGAAGCGTTAGTCTCCCTTCACCCCTCTTCGCCATTTTCTTTAATGGCTCGGTTCTGTCTTTCTACCGAAGCCTCCCAATGTAATATAGTTCTTTCCTTTAATAATAAAATAAAAAACAAAAAAACAAAAAAAAAGTGCTTTCTCCATACTTGTCAACCTCCATTTCCTTCCTCGGACGGCGATCCCCGTCTTCCTCTTTCCTCGTTCCTCATACGGCGTCCCATCTTTCCTTCCTCTTCTTTGGACGGAGATCCCCGTCTTTCTCCTCTTCTTCGAACGGCGATCCCCGTTCACCTCCTCTCCCTGACACTTCTCCCACTGTGTGACTCTGGCTATCTCGTCTCTCTCTCCTTCCCGACGGCGATCCCCGTCCCCTGCACCCCTTCTCTCCCGACGGCGATCCCCGTCACCCCTGCACCCTTCTCTCTTTACGGTGATCCCTGTCATCCCCGCACTCCTTCTCTCCTACTAACGGCGATCCCCGTCACTCCCTTCTCCTAGGCGGCGATCCCCGCCCTCTCCTCCTTTTGCTCTAGCTATGTTTCCGCATGTCGACCGACATGGTCCTTTTGGGCAATCTGGGTGAGGGGTCTTCTGTTCCCCTACATCCAACTCTTGCTACCGGCACCCTGAGTTTGGGTGGCCTGGTCCTCCTCCAGTCCATTGAAGGATTCGCGGCCCTGCCGCACCCTTTTCTTTCCGTTTCAATAAATCTCTGGACATTTCTCCAGAGCCCTCTGTAAATATCGAATCTATTTTAGGCCCAGAGGTAGAATCTAGCAAGTCCCGTCCCCGTCTAGGAAGAAGAAGGGTAGTGGCATACCCCGCAGGTATCTCTTAGACCTGGTACATAGGTGCGGCGCTCTTCTAGCTGTCGAAGAGTTCGTCCAGAAGCAGTGGTTCTGAACTTAGAAGATGCATGTAGAGGAAGAGCTAGATGACGGATTTGGAGTGTATGAGTCTTAGCTGAAAGTGACCCATTGGATGAAAATGATTGCGTAGATAGAGGATGCTGCCGAGATGTATGCTAGCGGAATGAGGAGATTTGATGAACCCCCTCGGCAGTCGACAAACCCACCAAAGAGGTAAACGTGGGACAGAAGAGGATCACAGGCTTTTAACCATAGCTTCCAGTCTCCCTCCTGAAGAAGAAGAGGCACTCATAGAGATGCTAAGGGAATTCAAGGATTCCTTTGCTGGTCCTATGAAGGACATGCCCGACATTGACCTGAACTAGTAGACACAGGTTAATTTGAAGCAGGGGCAGTTTCCGTTAAGCAAAAGTTAAGGAGATTTTCCCCACATCGCATTAAAGATGAAAGAGGAAATCGATAAACTACACAAAGCAAGTTCATCTGTGTAGTCCTCTATCCGTTGTGGGTGGCAAATATAGTCCCGGTGATGAAGAAAGACGGAAGGGTGCGCATCTGCATAGACTTCCGGGACTTAAAAAGGGCTTGTCCAAAGGATGATTTCCCACTACCTCATTTGGATGTCTTAATTGATAATACCGCAGGGTTCGAAACTCTATCATTCATGGATGGGTATTCAGCTATAATCAGATCCGTCTAGCTCCGGAGGATCAAGAGAAGACTTCCTTCACCACCCCCTGGGGAACATATTGCTATGTGGTCATGCCGTTTGGGCTAAAGAATGCAGGCGCCACTTATCAAAGGGCAATGTTAGCTATCTTCCACGACATGATTCATATTGATGTTGAGGTATACGTGGATGATATCATGGTGAAATCTCGGACTCGAAGAGAACACTCCTCCGTGCTTGCCAGAGTTTTTCACGCACAAGAATACAATTAAAGATGAATACGAAGAAGTGCGTGTTTGGGGTATCCTCAGGAAATTGTTAGGCTTCATAGTCAGCAAGCGGGGGATTCAAATAGACCCTCACAAGGCCAAGGGATTAATGAAATTTCTCCTCCTAAGAACATATCTGAGCTTCGATGTTTGATTGGTCGGCTTCAGTTCATAAGGAGATTCAATCTCAGCACTCCAAAGATGTCGTCCCTTCTATGAACTGTTGAAAGGAGGAGTCAATTTTGAATGGAACTCCAAGTGCCAAGAGGCCTTTGATGAACTCAAAAGTTATCTCATGAATCCGCCCGTGCTTCAGGCGCCTGTCCCTGGAAAACCCCTAATCTTGTATCTGTCAACTATGAGGACTCCCTAGGAGCTGTCCTGCTCAACATGATGAATCTGGCAAGAAAGGGCAGTCTATTACCATCTAGGCTCTTTAATCCTTCGAGCTCAAACTCACTACGATGGAGAAAACATGTGCAGCGCTAGTTTGGGTAGTGCAGAAATTGAAGCACTTCCTAGCTCATAAGGTGAGTTTGATTTCTAGAATGGACCCTATTAGGTATCTCCTGGAGAAGCCAGTCCTCGCCGACAGATTGGCACGCTGGCAAAGTTTCCTCTCTCAATTCGACATTGCCTTTGTAGTTCAGAAAGCTATAAAAGGGTATGTCATTGCTGAGCACCTTGCTCACCTCCCTCTCCCTCACAGTGACACGGTTCAAGAGGAATTCCTCGATGAAAACCTGTCACTCATCTCTCGCGATCCCTTCTGGTCGCTCCACTTGGATGGAGCTCTCAATTCTAGGGGACGGGGCATAGGTGATGTTTTGCTCACCCCAGAAGGGATCACCATTCCTCTAGCCTATCAGCCATTCTTTGCCACCAACAACATCTCCGAGTATGAGGCTCTCCTTGCTGGTCTCAAGCTTTCCTATCTTAGGCGCGCGTCATCTCAAGATCATAGGGACTCTCAACTCGTCCTTCGGCAAGTCCTTTCTACTACCGCACGCGTGACCCTAAACTCAAGCCTATCAAGATCTGGTCACACTCCTAGCCAAGCAATTCCGTCAACTCATCTACATTCATACTCCTCGTTCTCAAAATATCCTGGCCGATGCCCTCGCATCTGGCCTCCTCCTCTCCTTCCCTCTCAGCCGCAGCGCTGAGACAATCACGTTCAAAGGTTAGAGGCTCCCTCCACTCAGGATCCTTGGTTCGTTAACCTCAGGAGTTCTTAGTTTGAAGGCAGAGCGAAAAGAAGCGAAGGAGTTATTGCTTGTAGAGCTAGGAGAAATGATGGTAGAAGAAAGGCCGTGGTACCATGAGATTGAGAAGTATTGCAGAGATGGTACCTTCCCAGAAGAAGCTGAAGCAGAAGACAGGCGAGCTATTCGTAGAGCGGCGTTAAAGTATACCTTGTTGGTGAAGTGCTTTACAGGCGCTCTAAATGGAATGCTCCTTAATGTGTGACTGATGAAGAAGCTCGGAAAGTAGTGGAAGGATCCCACTCTGGCGAATGCGGAGGGCATGTGAATGGTCAGATGTTGGCTAAGAAAATCTTAGGCAGGGCTACTACTGGCCAACTGTAACGACCCTCTTCATACCGGTACGATTATACCAATCCCCAGCGGTTATAAAGGGCGTCGTCACAGTGGGACATGTACCCAACTCTAGTCAATAGGTTGATATGTACTTGGATAGCAATAGAGTACAGCGGAATAAAATAAATAACTCAACTTTTAATCCATCGCCAACACACATTCCACAATCTAAATAGCGAAATAGAAAGACAATGTCCACATAATACAAGATAAAATAACTACATTGTCCAAATATTGTCCATACAATAATTCTTTTCATACTATGAGAAAAAGAAAAGTACAACTAGTAGCAGCTCCACAAAATAGTCTTCTAAATGGCGATCCTCACTATGCTTTCTTCTAGTACACGATACCTGTACTGTCAACCTGTATGCCGAAGCAAGAGTGAGTCAAAGACTCAGCAAAAAACTCCATTCACGTCATCATGCATTGTCATATAGGCATTTACATTCATTAGCATCAAATTGAGCATGTAGCATGGTTGGACAATATTAAAGGCAACCTATCATGATATCTCTACAAAATTTAAAACACATGGTACACGATTTATGCCATTCCAAATAAAGCTTCCTATCACATGCTTGCTACTCATTCAATCACGTGAGAGCTACATTTCTAATTAAGCTACGGCGTGGAAGCAACAGGTCTTACATACATAAAAGGAAACATTCCTATCATGGTTTCTACACATTCTTGCACATGCAATTTATCATTTCATAACATTAAGGTTCACATTTTATAGCATGAATGAAGGTTAAAACATGGGTAAAACTATTTAGCCACAATAAATTTTAAGTATGAAACTTTATACTAATTAAGCATTTCAACTAGCATGGAATCCAAATATTATTCATGCATTACCATGTACCTAATCACACTTTACTTGCTGTTATTATATGCTTACATTCAATTACATGGAATCTATAGTTATTCACATTTATCTTATCCCTTTGACAAGTCTACATGTTATATTTTGTGTTGCATAAATAACATGGTTGTCTAAGTTTACTCACATACACCATTACATGACGAATTGTAATCTACATGATATGATACTAAGCATGGCATTTCTATTGAGATATAACATATGGAAAACATAACCATAGCATGCTAATAAACTAGGTTTTCACATGCAAGTACACTCTTCTTTTGCATTAGCTCTCCCTTACATCTCATTTCACATAATTATCATATCATTTACTCTTGTTTCGCGTATCACATATCATGTCATTTGCACTCACCAGGTGCCACATTCACGTATCATTTCACACTTTATTCATATTTCATTGCTTAAACAATTGTCATGACACATAGTCCTAACTACCAGTAGAGGACACTAACAAATATCTCATTCTCATAACTCATCGCATAGCACGACTCATCACATCTCATAACACATAACGCACAACACAACTCATAATCACATACCCACCACCTAGGCAATACAGTGGTGAATCTTGGTAACTGCGCAGACCGGGAGAAGCCCTCTCCACCTATCCAGTGGTACTTGTCCACCTCCAGGATTTCCCTAATGCCTTTAGGAAGAACTTTTCACACATAGAGCTTTCCATAGGGACTTTTCTATGTACAACTCTCGAAGCCTCTAGGGTAGCCGTGTCATTTTCGGGCCGAATTATTACACATTACACATTTCAATTTTTAACACACATATTACACATGTCTTTACATTCTCTCACTTATGCACATGGCTCTGTTCTCCTAATCATGATAACTATTATTTACAGAAATCAAGCATTCAGTAGCTCACATAATCAGGTTGGCAAACACATCATCAAATCATATTCATGATAGCATGTAATTATCACATGTTTTCACATGGAAATTTCATAATACACTTTACAGTTATCCAAATAACATGAGATTTTACCAAAGACAAATTTCAGGTTTATAATCGTACATGCAAATTTTCATATTTTTTATGAATCATATTACATTTACAGAAATTAAAACATACAATCTCATGTCGTTCATAATTTGATTTAACATGGAACAAAACATGAATATCCAATTTGATAGTTCACGGCCCTGAACCTAACATATCATCCTCACAGGACTTTTCCCCGAATTTATGCAAAACACACAATTTACTGTAAATTTTACAAATCCTACGCATGTCTTCTATTTTCAAAAAGAAATTACATTAAATCCCACAAGTCATGGAAAAATTCTCAAAATTGTGGGGCATGGCCTGATACTATATACACAGTTTAGAAAAATTTAGGGCAGCACATTCTTCAGGGATCATGTAAACAATGGGTGAACATGCAAAAAACATTTTCCAAACATGTATTTCAATAAGTTTAACAATTCATGCCATTCACCAAAAAGCACAGAAAATATCACATGATCCCATTGTCTATTTTACATAACATATATGATTACATTATATCCTCATTCGAAAACACTTCGGAAATTAATCAATAGAAGGGAGAACAGCTCACTGTTCTGCCTGCCTGAAGAACTTAACGGCACAGTCTGGCCGTTAATGGAGCTTAACGGCAACATCGTTGGCCATTAATTGATCTTAACGGCAATGGGTCTTGCCGTCAGTCAAGTTCAGGTCTGTGCAAAACACAGACCCGAGCTCCAAAAGAAAGAGAAGTGTGAGGATCCAGGACACGAGTAAAAGCTGTAAAAATGATAAAACCCTACTAGACACCTACATGGCGAAGTGTATGGGTACTTGCCTCTAAATAATCTTCAAAGGATCAAAGAGGTTGATGAAGCTCTCCTTGGGTAGTCCCAAGAAGCCTCCAAATCTTCTTGCTCCGGGTTCTTGGCGATCTCCACAGCAGGTTGGAGTCGGGGAAGCCTTCCTCTAGGCTCCAGTAGATGTCAGTCGCTGTAGGTCGCCGGATGACTCCAATTTTCCGGATCAAAGCATGCAAACTTCAGGTTTTCCCACAGCTATAGCTAGGGGTTCTCTCCTCTCTTCCAAGAGTCAAGAGAGCTTTCTGGTGCAGAAGGGGTTTGGTTATAGGAGAAGGGGTTGGTTATCCCGGAGAGGTGATGGGATGGCCTGATAGCCATTGGGGACATCTCCCCAATGGCTGGGCTGCTTGCCCCCGAAATTTTGGGGTCTGCAACGCATGTAGGTCAGAGATATTAACGTCCACATCCGTGGCCGTTGACTTAGGTATTAGCGTTCATCGAGGTGGATGCTGACTCAGCCTGGACGTCCATCCATGTTGACGCCAATTGGCCCTTCGGCCAGAACTTAAAACATGTAGAAAACTATGCTTACACTATATATATTTACATGCCATATATGGAATATGATATACACACTACTACACATGAAACCAAGCAATATTTACAATTAATATACACATGCCTACGTAATATACCAAGATAATATATACGTAGATATCTACCTATGCGTACATGATGTTTTACAAAAGCGTGACTCAACACGCGACAAAATAAAATGACAAGAATTGCGAGGGCTTCACAATCATTAGGAGACAATATGAATTAAGTTAGCTAGAATAATTTATTCAACAAAATAGTTCTTACATGCACACACTTGATTTGACATATATATATATAGTATACACACAGGATGTAACATACTTATGTACATTATGCATAAAATAGATAGATACAACATGCGCACCGATAATTAGATTAAACTTGCACAACATACTTAAGTACTATATGCATGTGATTCTTATATACACAATATGCACAATTTAGCTAATTGTCTATTCTCCCCTAAATATCCTAAAATACATGCATGTTATTCATGAGGAATATAGAATTACAATATACACTACTAAATACACCTACCATACTTGCAACAATCAAATGACATGCACAATTATAAGTGAATAAAAATTCAGGGCATCACACCAACCCTAGAAGAAGATTGTGCCACCTATGTTCGTAGGTGTGTCAAATGCCAGATCTATGCCGACAAAATCATGCTCCGTCCTCCTCTTTGCATCCGCTATCTTCCCCTGGCCTTTCTCCATGTGGGCCTTTGATATCATCGGCCTCTTGGTGATCCTAATGCTCAGGTAAAACAAAACTCTCATTCTCACTGCTACTGAGTACTTCACCAAGTGGGCCGAAGCTGAAGTATTTGCAGAAATCAAAGGTTCAACCGTGTGCAGTTCATCATGAGGAACATCATCGCGCGGTTCGGAGTGCCAAATAGCCTCGTCACCGACAATGGACCACAGTTGTTATATCTCAAGAGCTTCAGGACTTGTGTAAGAAATTCAACATTTCCTTGCATCATTGTCTCCGTACTATCCGCAGGGCAACGACCAAGCCGAAGGCACAAACAAAACGCTTTTGAAAATTCTAAAGAAAACTTGTGGTCTAATAATTTACTGATTGGCAAAAAAGCTAGTCGAGGCTCTGTGGGTCTACCGCACTTCCGTCTGCACGCCCACCGGGCAAACTCCGTTCTCACTTACATATGGGATGGAGGCGGTATATCCACACGAGATCCTCATCCCTTCACTAAGAGTCCAGCTGGACAAAGAACTCAATCCCGATGAACATCGGGAGGCGTTACTGGTACAACTAGAACTCTTAGACGAACGACGTCTGGCTGCAGCTGATCATATTCTTTCATATCAAAATAGACTCTCAAGGTCTTTTCAAAAGAAAGTAATTGAACGTAAATTTCAAGAAGGAGATTTGGTTTTGAAGCGCATTTTTATAAAACTGGAGGTCCAAGGTCAAAATTGTCAGCAAACTGGGAGGGTCTTACGCGTTAAGGAAGTGTACCCCGGAACGCATATAGGCTAGTTAATGCTGAAGGTGAGGAGCTCTCTCACCATGGAATGGGCTATACCTTAAAAGATTCTACCCTAATATTGATAACAACACCAATTGCAAAAAAAGAATGTTGTTGGCTATGTGCCTCACTTCCCCTCATTGTGGTAAATGATCTCTATATCCGGCCACACACACACAACACGACGACCTAAGGCCAATCCCCATCGCTTATGGTGTTTTCACTTAGCCCTCGTGTAGAGAACCTGAGGTCAATTCTCTTCTCACTCGGACAAAGTCCAGGGGCAAAAGGGGAAGCTAGCATGTGGACCAGGAAAACGGTATGTATCATGTGTATGAAGTCTCAAAGAGGGCGGTCAATTCAAAATAAAAGCAAAAAGAAAGGAAACAAAAAAGGTGTGAAAAAAAATGGTAAGAAAATAGGGGCATGTCAAAGAGTGACAGTACAGTTCCCCGCGGACGCCCTTGAGCCGGTCGTACATATGCCCTCAATTCACAAAAAAAAAAAAAAGAGCAGTGACCTTAAAGTCCTTGGACAACAGACGAATTTCACATATAACATACTCGTTGTAAATCTTACAAGCCAGTACCCGCGACCCCAAGACTAAGTCTTGTCTCATTGCTAATCTTCATATTCTCTCTAAAAGACCAAAGGACCCCCACACCTAATCTGTGTTGGAACATCAATACTCAAGGGGCAAGAAGTCTTAGTAAGCCAAGGATAAATGCACGCCACACATAGATGTTATCACCAAAGAGAGATGGGGATGAGATCCTGGCTATTACTCAAAAAGAAAAGCAAGAAGTGTTGTTATCAGATATTTCAAAAAAAAAAATCAAAAAAATCAAGAATCCAAAAAAATCAAAATAAAAAATAAAAAAATCAAAATTTTCAAAAATCCAAAAAATTAAAAATCTCAAAAATCCAAAAAAATTAAAAATCTCAAAAATTAAAAAAAAATCAGAAAGTCTCAAAAATAAAAAAAAAATGTGTACATACCGCCTTCCTTTAGCATGCATTATTTATTTTCCTTTCAGCCTATTTAATAAGGCTCAGCCCCTTGACAATTATAAAGCCACATTCATGTTATTTAAGCACAGAGGCTGAGCCAAAGAGCATATCTAACATGTTTTGCTAAGTGTGCAGGGACAGGTATTCTAAGCGACACGCAGCATTGTACTCAG
>JACBKR010005345.1:0-18946 GCA_014218235.1 Colocasia esculenta | reverse complement strand
AACTTACCAGAGTTGCTAAAGCCTCTGCCAGTTGGGCACGAAGGGTGTCGATCAAGCCGTCCCGAGCATCCTACATATGCACACATTCATTAACACATCATACACATCATAATGAATAAGCCAAAGTTTAGAAGTGCATACCTTGGCTGGCCTCATGTAGTCCCGCTCCCCGTACACCTTCTGGTACCGCTGGAGGTAAGCGAAGCTGTTGGCGGTGTCGGACTCCACAGGTATCCTCCCGCTGCCAGTCCGCGTACTGGTCAGGGAAGCGGAGGCATCAGTCGACCCTGTTCGCCTTCCCCTGGGTCCTCCGGCCGACCCCCCTCGGCTCCACCTCATCGGACCACACGTGGTGTTGCCCTAGCGTCCTCATGGCGAGCCGTAGGCGGAGCGGTTCGATCTCGTTCAGGCAATGGACCTAAAGGTCCCGCCCGAAACGAGGTCGACTACTCTCTACCCACGGCTAGCCATCGTCTGCCATGCTCACATAGGGCTGCCACACCACCTGCACACATGCATATGTCATACCACATGTCATATATCATAAATAAATGCACGAGAGAGAAAGATGAAGTAGATACATACCAGGAGTGCCGGGAAATCCTAGATGTCGCGTCGGAGGGTGTCGAGCTAAAGAGAGAAGGAAGCCGCCGTCACCACCGGCAGCCACTGTCTGGCCAGAGGGAGTGCGTCCGGACGCACCTTGGTGGCCCTCCCCAGGGGAATGTAGTAATAACTCCAAACATGCATGCATGAATACATTGATTAGTTTGACTAACAATTTTAAATGTAGGGAAATTAAAGAATTTTGAAGCAAATCATGTACCTGGAGGAAGGGGCGAATCTGCCTACAGTAGTCTCGCAGTCGGTGCCGCTGGAGAGGTTTGCAAATGTGTGGGCAAGGAAGGCCACACCCCAAGCGTACTGCTCCACCATCTCTAAATCCTCCAAAATCTCTAGGAACCGGCAGTGGATGCCATCCCTTGGTCCCCAAGAGCATCTTCCCTAAAAACAATACTAGGAACCTCCTCAGGTCCATGTCCGCCCTCTCTACATCCACGGGGTCCTAGCAATACACCGCCCTCGCCAGCCCCACCGCCCGCTGCACAAACTCATGCTGTGACTCCTCCCCGGTTTGCGTCGCCCCACACAGACCGAGGTTCTCCAATAGCACCACTCGGTCGACCATCCTCCGGTCGTCGAGCTCATCCTCCCCCAACGGCTCCATCCCCAATAGATCATGAGCATGCTCTGTATAATCTATATAGATGACGCCCGTCACCGCCTCCCCGTCCACCCGGAGTCCCATAATCCGCGCCACATCCTCCAGGGACGACACCATGTGCCCCCAGGGTAGGAGGAACACCCTGCTAACCTGGTCCCACCTCTCTCTAAGGTCCTACATCAAGGGGCTATCCACGTAGAAGGGCCCAATCTCCAAGATCGGCCTGAACCCCATCCCACAGACTCTCTCTCTATGGAAGTTTGGGATCCCCTGGTATGCCGCTATCACCAGCGGCCAGTGGATGCGTGGCCTCATAACTCCCTACACATTTAAAAGGCAATGGCACAAGTCATATTAAGCTAAATAGACGAAACAGCCCAAAATAGGCCCAAAACTAGACTCTCGAGTAGCCCTTTTGAATCGCGACCAACTCAATGGTCGTGCTTCTGCTTGAATCGCGACTGCTGAGTCGGTCGCGGTTCATGGTGAAATGCGACGGCCTAGCCCGTCACGATTTGACTCATTGAATCGCGACGACTGGTGTCGTCGCGATTCACCCCCTTCCCTTCTCCGGCCTGACGGCCTTCCTCCACCTCTCCTTCCTCACAAATCACAAGAGGAAAGATTCAAGGCACTTACCGTGTCCCCCCGAGGCGGCACTTCACGGCCCCTTCGTCCTCTCTGGAGCCGCCCTCCGAGTGTCTCCTCCTCCTCCTCCTCCTACATGGCCACCGCCGGAATCTCCTCACCCGCCGCCGCCGGAGCCTCGTGCATCACCACCGCCAGTTCCTCGCCCGCTGTGAGGAGCTCCTCCACCATTAGCCAGGCCGCCGTTCCTAGCATCTCCACTCCTTCTTTAGTCATCACTTCCGGCGCCGGCGATGCCTCCTCCACTGCTAATGTGCCTTCACCACGCCGGCGCTTCGTCGCCGCCTTCTTCATAACGGAGGTGAGAGAGAGCTAGAGAGAGAGTAGAGAAAGCTTGAGAGAGTTGAGATGAGAGAAGAGAGAGCAAGAGAGTTCAAGAGAGTTGAGAGCCGAAAGAGTGGGAAGGAGGGGTTCTCGGGTGATTTGTAGCTTCCGGCACATCTTTGAAACACGACGAACATAGTCATCGTGATTTTGAAGCAGTTATTTAATACGCGATGGAGTCCGTCGTCGCGATTCAGAGAGCCATCATTACCCCGGTGCTAAGTTTAAGGCGCGCAATTTTGAATTTTTGAAGTACAATTAAAACGCGACGGGGTAGATGGTCGCAATTTAAAGATAAGCGCGACGGCCCTAGTGGTCGCGGATCAGGATGTTAAACGTGACGCCTGTGTCCGTCGTGATTCAAGAAGCTCACCTGAGGGCCAACTTTTAAGAAAAAAATCTCAGTGTATTGGATACAATCATGAAAGACAGTGAAATTTGGCCGTATAAAGGATGCAAGTCAATTCTCATTAATGATTTAATTTTGTCGTTTACAAACGGCCACCTTGGGCCATAATTTCATGAGTTCTTTTACATATTTCATCCACTCTTCCTCCACCTCTTCCACATGTGGGACCGGCCGCCTGAAAGAGCATATTTTCCACAGCGCTTTGATGGTGTCCGCCTCTTCTCTATCATTGTTGGTACCGATCTCCCTTCTCTTGATCGATGGTAGATGAGACGGCCCCTCGAAGTCACGCCGTGGGAGCCCAAGTTGAGAGAGGCAGTGGTGTGCGTTGTATAGCACAAATTCAGTTGCCCCAATCAGTTGCAACTCCACACCGGGTGCTAGCCGCATCCGTAAGTCCTTGGATAGAAGAAGCACCAGAGTACAAGTGAACGCATTCCTGGGCATGCTTCGGAGGTGATCACACCAATCTGCCCACGTTTTCAGTTGTGGCACGCGGTTTGCCACGCGCCCTTCTAAGCCCACCAAACCATCCATATGATGGAGCGGGCTCTTGGAAAAGATTTGGGATGAGCTGGTAGCTTCGCTATTCACATCAAACTTGAAGTGCAAGTCAGTCCAACAAGTGAATAATAACATGAAGCCATAAGGAGGCCTACCCAAACCTGCCGCCGTAAGATCGCTGTAGAGGAAGGCTAGCACCGCTGGTCCCAATCTCTCTCCTTCCCATATGCTGCAGACCGCACTTAGTTACTCCTCCTCGAGTACGTTATCCACGGACGGAAAGAGGAGTGCACCCGCCAGGCATATGGCGAATCCTTTCATTACTCTCTCCAGCTTCACATCATCCTCCGCCTTGGGTATCTCTCTCATAGTCCAAGCCACCAGTTTTTGCAAGATGATTCATTTTCCGGCTTGGATGTCCCGGGCCGCCGTTTCTCTCATGAAGCTCTCAAGCACCTCTTTGCTTGAAATGCTCCTCGGCATGATTGCCATCTCATCTTCGTCACCTCTTCTCATCCGCTTCAAGCCTAATAACAATTCAACTTCTTCCAATAGGATAGTGGCCTCGAAGGTCTTGAAGAGGAAGGTGTGGGTTTGAGGATGCCAAATTTCTACAAGTGCACCCATGGCCGCCCAATTGAGGTGGGTTTCATGGTATCTTTTGGCATGGACGGCGCGATTCTGGATTCCCCACCTAGAGAGGATGGCCTTCATGTTTAGACTAATGAAATAGGTCAATTTTTGGAGCCATGGGAGTCTCATATAACTCTTAGTACCCAGGAAGAGGGGATAGTCCTGTAAGATGTTTGGCCATGATAGAAGATGATGTATACATGTATGGATATGAGTGATATGGGTTGGCGCGTGAAGGCATGAACATGGGAGTTTGGGTCATAGGAGGGAGGTTGATCAATGGGAATATGGCATTGGGTTAGTTATGGCATGATGAGCATGGCAAGATGAGGGTGGCACATGGAGGTGTCATCATGGGAGTTTGGTCATGGTCATGGTCATGGGCATATAGGTTTGGCATGGGTAGAGTTTGGGAGATGGTAGGTTTGGCCATGGCAATTGGAAGAAGAAAAAGAGAAGAAGAAAGATAAAAAAAAAATAAAAATAGAGACAAGAGAAAGTAATATGGCAAGAACATGTAAGAACAGTGAAGAACACATCAAGAACAAGTTAAAATCAATGCAAAAATCACTTGAACTTACCAATTTGGCTTGAATTAACTTGCATATGTGTCCATCCACCTTGCTTAACCTCTAAAATCTGTCAGATCTTTGTCTCTTGGAAGGGGGAGCTCTTGCATGATCCATGGCTTCTCTCCTTATCTTCTTCTTCTTCCTAGCCAATTGCTTGAATTCTACACTTTGGGGAGGTTAGAAAGCATGAAGAGAGCAGGGGGGTGTTTTAAACCCCCATGGCCACACAAGCTCGAAGGCAAGACCAAAACATAGCAACAAGTGCAAAATAGGCAAGGAAATCAAGCCTCGGATGGAAGTTTCAAAATCACGACCGACACATACGTCGCGATTCAAGCGTCTCACTCCGACTTCCAATGCGACTGATGAAGGTAAATCGCGACCACCCAGGTTGTCGTGATTAAGGTAGTAAAATGTGTCCACATACCCTATCGCGATTTACAAGCATCATAATTTTCAATTTTGTACTATACATTTGTTGCTTGTTAGTACTAATTATTCTTTGAGCGCAGGATTGGACACGCGTCTCTCGCCGAAAGCTTCACGTTTATCCTCGAAAAACCCCTAGTCATCGGTATTACTGCATCATACTATATGTTGTACCCTATTAGAATACCTCAAGGACCTTGAGGCTCTGATGAATCTGAAATTGAGTTCCCCTCCACCGCCAAAAATAATGGTAATTTCAGAGGATTCTTACGACTTAAGGATAGGCCATTACGTTTTGCATGAAGGATGATGGATCCCATCCGGTATCTCAACTTCTGCATCATAACAATATTATCCTTGATTATTTTATATTATTTTAATCTTTTTCTTTTAGCCCAGCATGCATCATATAGGACTTTGAGCTCATTTCCGGATACTCACTCTCGTGCTTAACTAAAGGGAACCACTTACTCTCAATTCCAATTGACATGAAATATTCCATTCAGAGTCAAGAACTCAGTTCATCTCGTTGATGTTTGAAGATCATCTTTTAAGAAACTCCTTGTTTTGGATTCCTATATCAATTCATCTATTTTTCCCATAGATCCACCTTGCTGCAGCGCGTCCACAAGCCGATAAACGCTCCCCAATGGTGAAACCTACTGGATTGTGTGTGTAGGTACTTCCCCGACACTGGAATTTGATCTCTCTCCTTTTCGTGCCCACGTGCACACCCTTTCCATTCATCCAATCATTGAGTTATCTCTTGAGATTTTCTACAAGCCGCTTCATGGTGATCTGAAGAACAGCTCTCGTCATATGTTATTGAAGGCGTGTCTCATCACACCTTGGTGCCTACTTTTTAGTCTCTACACTTCATTCCACTCGATTCACTTCATTTCATTGCTTTCATCTCGTGTCTTTACGCTCCATTTCCTTGCAAAGTAGACGCCAAGGCGAGGCAGCTGTAGACACGCCATTTTGACAATGTATCGGGCACATTTCATGTTATACTGCAATGCCTCAAAGTGGCTCTCTTCAATTAACATCTTGAGTGATTTTCCTATTTTTCTATATTTTTCTAGGATTTTTAGGAATTTTTATAGGGTTTTGAGGGGTACTCTTTGCACAATTGATTCGCGACGAACATAGTGGTCGCGGTTTTAGGAGTTTGATCTACGACCGGTCAGATCGTCACGTATTACACTTCCTTTTCTGGCGCTTACCATGTTTGGAAATCGCGTCCGCTCAAGTCGTCGCGTTTAAGAGTTTTCAATTTCAAATTATGGCAAATTCTAAAATTATTTTTGGAAAGATTTTCTTGCTAATTAGAATTGCGTCCACATGGTCTGTCGCGTTTCTAACCTTCCATCATATGAAGATCGATTCCTGTCAGAAGAGATCGATTCCTTCAAATACGCGACCACTCATGTCGTCATGATTCAACATTTCCATTTATTAAATTGGAAAGAATCAATCGATATTAGAAGTGTTTGAAGCGCGACGGTCTATGTCATCGCGATTCTAAAACCTGCTATAACGAGTTTGGAAAGGCTTAATCGAAATAAGTGAATCTTGTTAAACGCGACACTTTGGTCGGTCGCGATTCATCTTAATAGGCGACCACTGTGTCCGTCGCGATTTACCAAATTTGCCCCTATAAAAGACCCCCGAGGCCATTGTTTTACATGCATTGCAAGCACTACGGCGAAGCCCTGTTGCGCTAGAGAGTCGAATTCCGAGCTTTAAAGAGGAGAGTCTTCACACCAAACCACTACAAGTCTTCATCGATTGGAGATCATCTTCGTCCTTTCAAGACCATCGGAGCTTGTGGAGGCTTCTTCCACTTCAGTCGTCTCCCGCAGTGGACTCATTTCACCAACTCTTCTTTCTCCCTTCATTCTTTTCTTTATTTCATTTCATTTTACTTTATCCATCTCACACTAATCATCATTCACACACACACACTTTATTCTCATCATACCTAGTCACTTAGGGGTTTAACACCACCTCCACAAGGTGTGTTCAAGCCCATGTCATTGCGTTTTTCTCATGTTTTCTTGAATTTCATACTACACGACTTAGTCTAATCATTGCTTCTACTTGTTTGTGTGTTTTCTCTCTCTTTGCAAGGTAACTGCGAACTAAAGTCTTCTCTACTGGCCGGCCGGTTGGAGGAGTAGGAGTCAACCCACCACATTCATCTCCCGCGATCTTTGGGTGAAGGTTAGTAACGTTCCGCCTCTCACTCACTCCTTCGGTACCCTCATGTACCTGGCGATCACACCTCCATTCTAGTGCACACACACACTTTCTCCCTCCTCTTCCACTGTTGCCATTTATTTTATTCTTTATTTCTTTAAAACTTCTCGTCTTTCTCTCTTCGTTTTTATTACTCTTTGTGGAGTGTTTTGAATGAAGAGCACATTCACATTAGTAAGCAATCAAAATTTTTCATATCTAAATAATTATTTTCTGCACGTCTAAAAGATCTTAAGAATTGAATATAGCAGGTAACACTTTTCAGACGCAAGCTATATTTTCTTACCTTGTGTATGCTGCAAGGTCATCTGTGACGGTCCTCGTCGTTCAAACCTGTTAACCTAATAACGAGCCTGATCCGACTCCGTCTCCCGCAAACGAGCCGAAGCCTCACAAGGGATATCAATCACATGTCTGTAGAAATATAAAGGAACAGCTCAATATATTATAGATGCCACATCTCACAAATATTATATGAAAATACATAGCCAGTTCTCAACTAGAGTCAAACTAAAGTACAACAACCTGGGCATACCCCGAGGTGAAAAAAAGAAAGATTACACTGCTGGTGGTGAGACCCAATCGCTGTGGTGTGGCTCCAAAACTAGACAAAGGACGGGAAGCCTCCTGCTCTCCCTCACCTAAAAGGGGTAGAGGTGAGCCTCGCAGGTCAATGGCTCAGTGGAGAAACTCCCCAAAAGCCGCACAAAAAACGTACTGGAAAGTGCAGTAACAAGAAGCTACACTAGACAATTTATAGAACTACCTGTGGTGGTGTGATCCTGTTTGGACCTGAGCCAAACGGGCCTCCACTGGAATAAGAGAGGGAAGACGATTGCTGGTGAGGACGAGACCTGCAAAACCAGAATAGGATCAGGAGGCCCGGTGAAGACCGGGGAAACCCTCCGATGCCTAAGTCAGTGGAGAGCTTGTGAGGCAGGGGGTTTCGGAATGCGAGAATGTGTTCGCGCGAAGGAAGAGAACGTACCGTTGCATGGTACTGTACCTGTGCCTTTATAGGCGTTGGTGTAGAGGCCAACGTGCGTAACGTTGGGCAGATCGTGCCTGAAGAGGCGCCTTGACGCACGCGCATAACGGGAGGAGTTATGACTCCGATGCCCGTTAGGCTGCCAGGCAGTTCACGCCCCTTGATGGTGGAGAACGTGGCCTGAGACGGTTACAACCGCTCTGTGGGCCAGGAATCCTGCTCGGTGCCCTTTGGATGGACCTTCCGAGCAGGTGATGTCCAGGGCAGTTTCGCGCAGCAGGGTTGAGGTCCTTTGTTCGGAAGCCGCCTGCTGACGAGCTCGGCAATGTTCCGCCACGGATAGCCGGCACGAGGATCTTCTCTCTTCTGATCCGTACTAAGGGCGTGGGATCGTATGAGGAGGCCACGTCAGAAGGGGAAGGCGCTGATGGGCCTTGACGCGATGGGCCTAGGTGGCGGAAAACAGCCACCACACTTGCCCCCCACGCTCTCAAGTGGTTCGGAAGTCAGAATACTTGGGGGCGGTTGATCTGCCCGGACGTCAGCTCCGTAATAAATGCGGTATCGTCCTCGGAGATCCGAACAGACTTGCGGCGACGCCGTTGCAGAGGCGTCTGCCTCGAACGTGGGGCTTTCATGATGACCACGTGAGTCACGTCAAGTCCGAACGGTCACCCGTAGGTCATTTGAGAGGAGACTTGGAGCGGAGGGAAGCGACGCTTTCAGGAACGCTTCGAATTTCGCGCCTCACTTTCCTTATAAGGAAGGGGAGAGGGCGAGAGCGGGGTCTTCGTCTCCGAAAAGTTTTCCAGAGTCTGCTGCTTCCGAAGTCGCTCACGTCCTTCGCCTTTGAGCTTTCCTCCTTGCATTGTGCTCCCTGCTTTCTGGCGATGGCTCAGAAGGGAAAGGAGATCGTCGAAGCCAGCGGGATGCCGCCGGTGGAAGCGAAGACGGCGAAGTATCGGAGCTTCGAAGGTCTTCGAGAGCGCTTTCGAATAGGCGAGGAGTACGAGATCGTCCTGATGCGCGAGGACGAGACGCATCTCACCCTGAAGCCGGGGTGCTTCGTGCTGTCACTGGACCTGCTAGAAGCTGGTCTCCGGCTACCGATGCCGGAGATAGCAAAGGAGCTACTCCGGAGTTGGAAAGTGGCGCCGATTCAGCTGACGCCCAACTCGTGGAGGACTGTCTTCGTCTTCTGCGCCATATGCAGGAAGAAGAAGATTGAAGCGACTGCGGAGATCTTCCGGAGCCATTTTAGCCTGGCGTGCTCTCCGCAATCCGGGATGGGGATCGTGTACGTGAAACATCGTACCAACCGGATGCAGATCAATTTCTCGCCTCGACTGTCCAACAACAAAGGGTGGACAGGGCGACTTTTCTCCGTGGGGAGAAGGAAGGGAGCAAACATCCCTGAATGGGACTTTCCCACGAGGGTGGTGGAGCCCCTGAGAAGGGTGGATATGGCCCCTTTCTTGATTCGGGAGGCAGCCGCAGCCTCCCAGTTGCTGAATACGGTCACGGTGAACCATGCAGAGGGGTACCTGACCGAGTACAAGCTTGTGAAGTACAAGCTTAGCCGCGCCTGGGGTAAGTCTTCTTGCTGTTCTGCTTGTTTCGTTTTTTGCATACATGGGTTCTGATCCTTTTTCCTGCTTATTTCAGATGATGAAGAAATAGCGGCTGGTCGGGATCAGAAGGAGATGGCGAATTACGCCGAGATGATCCCTGTCAACCTTTGCTCCATAAGGTTGGACGAGGGAGGTTCTGCGAAGGGGCCTGCGCGGCAAGTGAAGGCCGCAGCGAGAGGAGGTGCCGCGAAGAAGGCGGTTGAGACGGATACGACCGCGGGGACACCTCTCTCTTTCAACCGAAGAGGAAGAGAAGCGCAAGGCGGCAGTGGTGGAGCCGCAAGCCAAGAGTCGTTCTCCCGAAGGAGGGGTATCCGACGAGCCCCGAGTTCCCAAAAAGAGGAAGCTGAAGAGGTTGATGTTGCGTGCTGCAGAAGACGCGGCGGCGGTGGAGGAAGGATCAGAGGAGGATCTTGAACCTTTGTTGGTTCGAAGATCTCGCCAGCGTTGGGGGCGTCCGAGGAGAGGGGGCGCCGCAGCTCCAGCCGTGGGCCGTCAAGAGGTGGTCATGAAGATGTCCGCCGAGCTGGGCCTGATAATGGTCAGCGATGAATCGGACCGCTCCGGAGGGCGGACGAAGTCGCCGGGTCTTGAGGACCAGGTGGTCCTATCTGGTGAAGGGAGCGCCGAGCAGGATGGCGCGCCAGGGGGAGCGTACAGCCTGGTGCCGAGGGGAGAGGCGCCACAGACTCCACTCCTGCGCCGGCGGTCGTCGTGGTGCTGACGAGGCAGTTCTTCCGAGGGGGGACGTTCCACAAGAAAGTGGAGACACCCTGCCCCCCATGCTCCCCACCTCAGTGATCACCGAAGGCCGTATAGTCGGCGAGAGTGCAGCCGAGGTATCGCTGGGGATTCCATAGTCGGCGAGAGTGCAGCCGTCCTCGGGGAGGAGAGCACTCAAGGACTTGGGGACGCTGAGGAGGGCGTGAAACAGCCTTTGCAGCCTCCGTTGCCGAGGATGGTGGGGAGGAGCAGCCGACGACCAGGCAGGAGGCCGCCGGAGTGAGTCGTACTTCGGCTTCCGGGGACGTTGCTGCCACAACTTCCGAGTTGGGCCGTCCGGAAGGCCTTGTGATCGGTGACATTCCGATCTCGTCTGCCGCTGCTACGGCGGGAGACGAGAGTTCTGGAGACGACACCAGGCCTCTGACTGAGGTGCTGCGCCGGGGCATCCCCGAAGTGCCCTCGGTGGAGGCGCTGGAGGCATCACTTCGCCGTGTCGAAGAATCACCAAGGAAGCTACCCGCAAGCCCTACTGCTTCGCGTCTCGAACAGCTGGCCAGGTGCTTGGACCTTCCCCCGAGCTTACTCGGAAAGGTCCGTTGAAGGCTACCACCGGAGGGGGTAGAGGACGAGGGAACAAGCGATGTTGACCTGGAGGCGCTCATGGATGGACCTGACCAAATCACTGGGCACCCTGAAGGCTCTAGCTGCTCGGGGTCAGAAGCAGAAGTATCTCCTTGAGGCGAGTGCAACTTTCTTAGAGGAGCTTTCAGCGAGGCACAAAGCTCGCGAGGCAGCGCTGGAGGAGGAGGTGAAGAACCTCAAAGCCGCCCTCCAGGCTTCGGAGCTCGAGGCCACTGGTACGGGCCGAGAAGGAGGCCTTGACCAAGGTGATTGTGGACGCGGGGGTCCGCGCCGTTGCTAGCTATAAGGCCGGACCGAGTACAAGGAAGACTTGGAGCAGTATGGGGCCCGGTGCTACCGAGTGGGTCTCAAGTGGGAAGGAGGGACGGTCGGAGAGCAGTCTTCCTGGGTCGAACGCGCCAAGAAGCCTTTGAGGCCGCTGTTCGGGAGTGCCGACGCCGAACTCAGGACGCCCGCCTAGATGGTGTGCGGTTCGCACAATTCCAGTCTGGGCGGATGCCCCCTTCAGGTGACGGTGCTGGTCCTTCTCAGCAGGCTCCCTGATCCTCCTTGTATCCTCCTTTTTGTAACGTGGCCAGAAGAAGAGGTCTGCTTATAAAAAGAAAACTTTTTGTGAATGAAGTCTTCTGTTCATGGGGTATTCTGGTAGCTTCACTTTCTCTATCTTCTTCCCTTCATGATTACTCCTGTTCGGATCGAAATCCGTTAGGCGCCGTAAGCATTGCATGTATAACGTAGTTTGTGGGGAACCGCGAAGGGGGTTCCGATCAGGTATGTATGCTAAATGCTCGTATGGCGTCAGGAGTTGGGAGAAGAGAGGTAGGAAGCTGGAAAGAAGAGACTTTTACAAATAATAAGCCTTAAGGTTAGAAACATGCCAAGTCCTGGGAATGGCTTCGCCACTAGGAGTAGTTAGCTTATACGAGCCCTTCCCGAGGACATGGGTGACCTGATAAGGTCCTTCCCATTTGATGGCAAGTTTGCCCACTGCTCTTCGGGGGTCCGAAGCCGAACAGCGGCGCAAAACCAAATCTCCCACGCTGAACCGCCTTTCCCGAACTCGCGCGTTGTAATATTGTGCGAGTCGTTGCTGATAGAAACGAGACGAATGCTGGCGTCGCTCCGTCGTTCGCCTAACATGTCCAAGTTTTCCCGAAGAGCTCGGTTGTTGACGGCTTCGTCGAAGTGGGTAGTTCGGATAGTTGGAAGGGCTACTTCCAAAGGTACAACTGCTTCGAGCCGTAGGCTAGGTGGAAAGGTGTTTCCCCTGTAGCTACCCGAGCAGTTGTTCGGTGACACCAAAGAACGTTTGGGAGCTCATCGACCATGATCCACCTGCGGCCTCCACCCTGGTTCGGATCCCGTGTAGCAATGTTCGGTTGGCATTTCGACCAGACCGTTAGCTTGGGGATGAGCGACGGAGGTGAAGTGGTTGTAGATTCCGAGCTCAGCGCACTTCTGCTTGAAGAAAGTGCTGTCAAACTGTTTCCCGTTGTCAGAAGTAATCACCCTGGGGACGCCAAACCTGCATAGAAGGTTCTTCCATACGAACTTCCATGCGGCCTGTTCGGTGATTGTGGTGACGGGTTCGCCTCGATCCACTTGGTAAAGTAGTCGATGGCGACAAACAGGAACTTCTTGCGCCCTTGGGCCTCTGGAAAGGGGCCCAAGATGTCAATGCCCCATCTGGCGAAGGGGCGCGGCTCGAACAGACTGTGAAGCTGTTCGGCTGGCTGCTTGATGAGTACTCCGAACTTCTGGCATTCTGGGCATTTCCTGACGAAGGACATGCAATCCTTCTGAAGAGAAGGCCACCAGAACCCTGCTCGGATGAGGCTGCGTGCTAGCGTTCTGCCCCCCAGATGGCTTCCGCACAACCCCTCGTGGACTTCCTCTGTGGCTGCGAGGGCCTCCTCAGGGTTGAGGCAACGTAGAAGAGGTCTTGCAAGGGACCGTCGGTACAGCTTGCCTTCTACGAGGGTGAAATGCTGCGAGCGCATCCTGACTTTCCGAGCTTCATCCTGTTCGGAAGGAAGCTCGCCTCGGAGAAGGTACGCCAAGAGAGGGTCCACCCAACTTGGGGTCGGTGGGCCCGTTTCTATGGCGGCTACATCAATCTCTGTGCTCGGCAAGGCGAGCTCTTCAATGAAGACAGAGCGAGAAGGGGTGATGTCACCTGAAGATGCCAATTTGGCCAGCGCATCAGCTCGCGCGTTCTGCTCCCGTGGAACATGTATAACCTCGAAGTATACGAGGCCCTCTGTCTGGCTCTTGACCTGTTGGAGGTATTGAGCCATGCGAGGTTCCCTTGCTCCGAACTGTCCGCTCACCTGGCTGGCGACCAACTGGGAGTCACTAAAGACTCTAAGCCGAATGGCTCCGAGGTGCCTAGCCATGCGGATACCGGACAGCAAGCTTCGTACTCGGCGGCGTTGTTGGAGGCTGGAAAGCGGAAACGGAGGGCGTATTGGAACTCTAACCCCTCTGGGGAGGTGAGGACCAAACCTGCCCCGCTTCCGGTCACACAAGAGGATCCGTCAACATAGAGCTCCCATGGGGGCTCGTCTGCCAACGGCGGATCCTGCTCGGCCGGGAGGGTACATTCCGCCACAAGTCGCAACGCCTGTGCTTTGATCGCCGTCCTTGGCCGAAGCTGATGTCAAACTCACCAAGCTCTATCGCCCACTTAACCAACCTACCGGAAGCCTCCGGCCGCTGAAGATGGATTTCACGGTTGATCGGTAAGCATTGTAACGGAATGGGCCTGAAATAGGGCCTAAGCTTCCGAGCAGCTGTGACGAGAGCAAGGGCGAGTTTTTCTGCCCTGGGGTACCTCCTTTCAGCTTCTTGGAGGACCCTGCTGATGTAGTAAACAGGATGTTGTGCCGCTCCTACTTCTCTGATCAAAACCGCGCTGATGGAGTGTTCAGTGACCGAGAGGTACACGAACAAGGGTTCTCCGAGCACAGGCTTTGAGAGAACAGGAGGGGCTGCCAAATATGTCTTCAGCTCAGTGAAGGCAGCTTCGCATTCGTCAGTCCACAGTATTTGCCCCCCTTGCTTCGAGGCGTTTTTAGGGCCTCGGAGCAACTTGAAGAAGTTAAAACTTCTTTCTGCTGCTCGGGACATGAACCTGTTCAGCGCGGCAAGACGTCCTGTTAGACGCTGGACGTCGCGCACTGTCTTCGGACTGGACATCTCAAGTACGGCTTGGATTTTTTCCGGGTTCGCCTCTATTCCCCTGTTTGATACGAGGAACCCGAGGAACTTACCCGACCGAACACCAAACGCGCATTGGCCGGATTGAGCTTCATATTATACCTTCGCAGAGTTGCGAAAGTTTCCTGGAGGTCAGAAATGTGATCAGTGCTCGGAAGAGTCTTGACCACATGTCGTCGACGTAAACCTCCATGTTTCGCCCGATCTGCTGCTCGAACATCTTGTTGACCAGCCGCTGGTAAGTCGCGCCTGCATTCTTCAGACCAAAAGGCATCCTGGTGAAGCAGTATAAGCCTAGGTCTGTGACGAACGTAGTGGCGTCTTGATCCGGGGGATGCATGCTGATCTGGTGGTAACCAGAGTAGGCATCCAAAAAGCTGAGGAGCTCGTGCCCGGAAGTAGCGTCCACCAGCTGATCGATGCGTGGCAATGGGAAGTTATCCTTGGGCGTTGCCTTATTAAGATCTTTGTAATCTACGCACACACGCCATTTGCCATTGGCCTTGCGTACGAGGACCACATTGGAGATCCATCTTGGATATTGGGCTTCTCGGAGGAGCCCGACAGTTCGGCTTTTGGTCACGTGATCCTGAATCACGGTCTGCCGTTCTCGGTTCACGGGTCGCCTTCTTTGCTGCACTGGCGGGATTCGTGGATCCAACCGAAGGCGATGCACCATGACTTCCGGGGGAATGCCTGGAAGCTCGTCATCAGACCAAGCGAACACGTCCAAATTGGCCAGCAGGAAAGCTGTGTAGCGTTGCTCGCTCGGCCTCTGTCAACAGGGCGCCAATGTACAAGACGTGTTCGGAGTCGTCGTCCACCTGAATGGGGATTAAGTCTTCGGCAGGCGTCCCCCGACTAGTTGAAGGCTGATCGGAGGTCGGAAGAGCTGGATCAGCGAGTGGTTGCTTGTCTCTTAGAGAGAGGACATAGCAACGGCGAGACTCACGCTGACACCCGAGCACTTCACCAACTCCGATCGGAGTTGGAAACTTCATTTTCTGGTGGAGTGATGAAGGCACTGCTTTGATTCGCCCGATCAGACCTCTGCCAAGAATAGCATTGTATCCAGGCATGTTGTTGATGACCAAAAAGTCAACATTTTGGTCACAGCTTTCGGAGCCTTCCCAAGGTAATCGGAAGGCGAATCCTTCCCATGGGCTGAACCGAAACTCCCGAAAAGCCGAAAAGTGGCGAGTTTACAGGGGTGAGTTGATCGGTTCGCAGACCCATGAGGACAAAACAGTCGTAAGCCAAGACATCGGGGGCGCTTCCATTATCTACCAGAATTCGGCGCACGTTACAGTGGTTGATGGTGGCCGAAACGACCAGCGCATCAGTGTGCGGAGTCGTAACCCCTACAAGATCTTCGTCCGAGAAGGTTATACCTCCTCGGGCTGTGCGCGTGCGGGACTGGCAGGATATGGGGCCGCCGCCGAACAGTCGGAGGCCTGTCTACGACATGCACTCGCCTTGCGTAATCGCGTCGGCTTCGAGTGCTTTCTCCACCTGCGCCGAAGCCTCCCGCGATCACGTTGATCTCCTGCCCATTGGGATCGTTGTTGATCGGCTGCTCGGGAGTGCGGTCTTGGCGTCGGGGGCGCTCTTCGTTCCGGCGCACGAACCGTCCAAGGTAGCCGCGCTTGATAAGGTCTTCGATTTCGTCCTTAAGCTGGCGGCACTCGGAGGTGTCGTGGCCGTGGTCGCGATGAAAGCGACAGTACCTATTTTGATCGCGCTTCCGGGGGTCGGAGCGCATTCTCTGGGGCCACCGAACAAAAGCTTCATCCTGATCTCTGCCAGGATTTGTTCGGGAGCCACAGTGAGGGGGGTGTAGTTGGTGAAGGGGCGCGGACGACGCGGAGAATCGCCATTGCGTCGTCCCTTCTTCCGATCACGGTCGGAACCGTTGTCGGAAGGTCGCTTTTTTTCCGACTGCTCCCCCTGTTCGGCCCTGCTCGCCGCCAGGCTCTCCTCGCAGGCCGCGTGGCGCTGCGCGATGGAGAGTAGTTCGGCGAGGGTGGCGGGTTGCTGGACGCCGAGAGTCCTTTGTAGAAAGCCGTCACGAGTGCCCTGGATGAGAGCACTGGTGGCTAGGGGGACGTCCAGGCGCGAGATGCGAAGCGCCTCTGTTCGGAACCTCTTGACGAAGTCCCAGAGTGCCTCGCCTTTCTTCTGGCGCACGGTCAGGAGAGAAGCCGCCGTCCGCGGCTGGGACCTTCCACCAAGGAAGTTGTCCCGAAAGGACTTCTTCAATTGGCGGAAGGAGGTGATAGAGCCCGCAGGGAGGGTTTCAAACCAAGCCCTGGCGGTCTCCTTAAGGGTTGCAGGGAAAGCCCTGCACTTGGCCGCATCTGATGCTCCGTGGAACACCATATGCGATTCGAAGCCGTGGATGTGGTCGGCCGGGTCAGTCGTGCCGTCGTAGGGCGCGATGGTGGGAAGAGGGAGCTTGGAGGAGACCAGGGCCTCCAGAATCTCCCTACTGAAAGGAGAGCGGAAGTCCAAGTCGTCCTCCGCTGGAGCCTTGCCCTCCGCACGCTGAACCATCGCGTCCATGCGGCGTTCGAGGTCGACCACACGCCGGAGACGCCTGGCGAGCTCCTGCTCGGAGTTGGCGGGGCCCCCACGTCCAGAGGCGTGGGAGTTGCCTCCCACGACCGATCGTGGCGGACGGGGTGAGACGATAGAACGCCGGGGCGAGCGCCCGCGGCGCTCTGGTGCCCGCCTTCCGATGGAGCCCGGAGGGACCGGCGTGGTGAGTCCGCCTGCTGCTCCTGCGGCGCTGGGGGGACGCGGGAGCGTCGATGTGACGATTCCGCCTGTCGCTCACGCGGCAGGGAACCGCTGGGGCCGCTGCCCTGCCAACTGGGCCTGTAGGGCGAGGCAGACGCCCGTCAACTGCTGCATTTGTCCTCGAAGCTCCGCTACTTCGAGGGCAGTTGCAGGCGCAACAGCCGGCGGTGCCGGGACGTCGGTGGTTTGCGCCGGCAGTGGCGACGGCGTCATCACCAGGAGGGGATCGGCGACAGGAGTCCCCTCGTGACTGGCGACACCTCGTCGCCCTGCTTCCTATGTTCTGGTATGAAGATCGTCCTCGAGCCATGGCAGCGTCGATTCCCACAGACGGCGCCAAATGTGGTGGTGTGATCCTGTTTGGACCTGAGCCAAACGGGCCTCCACTGGAATAAGAGAGGGAAGACGATTGCTGGTGAGGACGAAGACCTGCAAAACCAGAATAGGATCAGGAGGCCCGGTGAAGACCGGGGAAACCCTCCGATGCCTAAGTCAGTGGAGAGCTTGTGAGGCAGGGGGTTCGGAATGCGAGAATGTGTTCGCGTAAGGAAGAGAACGTACCGTTGCATGGTACTGTACCTGTGCCTTTATAGGCGTGGTGTAGAGGCCAACGTGCGTAACGTTGGGCAGATCGTGCCTGAAGAGGCGCCTTGACGCACGCGCATAACGGGAGGAGTTATGACTCCGTGCCCGTTAGGCTGCCAGGCAGTTCAGCCCTTGATGGTGGAGAACGTGGCCTGAGACGGTTACAACCGCTCTGTGGGCCAGGAATCCTGCTCGGTGCCTTTGGATGGACCTTCGAGCAGGTGATGTCCAGGGCAGTTCCGCGCAGCAGGGTTGAGGTCCTTGTTCGGAAGCCGCCTGCTGACGAGCTCGGCAATGTTCCGCCACGGATAGCCGGCACGGGATCTTCTCTCTTCTGATCCGTACTAAGGGCGTGGGATCGTATGAGGAGGCCACGTCAGAAGGGGAAGGCGCTGATGGGCCTTGACGCGATGGGCCTAGGTGGCGGAAAGGGAAACAGCACCACACTACCTATGCATGGTATTAAAGCTATAAATAACAATTATCTCAAGCTACTAACTAGAAACCGCTTGTGTAAATAAACAGCAAACCTCGCCCAAGAGTATGAGCTAAAGTAGAAACACCACACTCGGGTCATAAAGACTGTTCGCGACACCAGAACTAACTTGGACGAACTACATAGGTCTACCTCTCATCCTCGCAGCCACGGACGAAAGGTCTAGCTGCTGCTCCACCACAACAAGTCAAGGAACTGTGGAGATCAACCAACACCACTCCTGCGGACCACACAACTGCAGGCCCATGCCTGGCACCTTTAGGGACTCCGGCCCGAGCTCCCTAAAGTGAGGCACTAGAAAATAGGACTAGCTAGGGCCCAGTACATCTACTGGTGTCCGTAACCCCCAACCACGAGCACGCTACAAGCGACAAACACAAACTCACACAAGTCGCTGTCCCTCTGCCGTCTTTCCCTCAGCTAGACGTACAACTCTGCACAAGAGTGAGGGTGTCCAGGAAGACGACACAGACCTCGATGGTACACAAGTATCGAGACAAACCCCGAGCACTGACGTGCCTGGCTCACACAAAACCTGGGTAACCGACTAGAGAGGTAACCACGGTAGGTGTCATACTACTCGCCACGTACGCACAAACCACGTGAACACTGCTGTTCTCAATCTCAGAAGTGTCGATGCACCACTTACCATTGCCATAAACAATAATTAGAAATAATCTGATAATCACGTAAGCATGTGTGAACCCTTTGTCCTCGAAAGCTTGAACACGACGGGTTCCTGTTGCCTTTAGAATGCGACGCCTCGATACGGCGGGTTCTGTAGAAGAACGCGATGGGTCGGGCTGTCGCATTCTAAACGCGATGCCCCGGTCTGTCGCCTTCACAGACAGAAC
>JACBKR010005344.1:0-18966 GCA_014218235.1 Colocasia esculenta | reverse complement strand
ATACACTATATACATACATGCAATGTATAATGTATAATCTAAGCATCATAGATACAATATAAATAGAAGCAACATGTACACAAGTAAACAATATATACATATGTAAACATACTCAAACTCAATATGTACAGAAATAAATACATATACGTATAGACATGTACATATGCACACATAGCAACTAATACATCATAAGACAAAGTCAAATAAAAGAGCAAAATTCGAGGGCCTACAGTTCATGTCTCGGAATATCGATTTTAACTCTCAATATTTCACGGCTAAATTCTCGGGACCTGACAGTTTTGTAGCATCTCTCAAAATTTAAATTGAGAAAAATAAAATAAATTAAAAGAAATGTGTATAAATTAACCTCCATTAAGTAAAACAAAGTGATGGGCTTTCATTAAAGCTCAACATGAATTAATGGGCCACAAAGCAAAAGCCCAATGATGGATTGGAGATAAATAGGCTTAAATTGTACGTAATTATTAATAAATAAAAAGGGGCAAATAATCACTATTATGACTCATAAATATCGTAAAAAGAGTCCTAACCCTATCCTAACTAGTTGGCCATGGATCTAGAGCCCACCCCATGCCAAATGGATGTATAATGCTATGAAAATGTAGGATAATAATGGAAATTCGGAGTTGGAAGAAGGGAAAGAGTTTTAGGAGTTTTGGTAACCCTAAACATACAAATACACCTCTATTTCACTAGCCGACCTAATGACCTTTGGAGTTTGGAGGATGAGGAAGAGAAGCTTTGGACGAGGAAATAAAGGTGGAGGAGGCTAGGAACAAGAGTTCTTCAAGTTCCTTGCCCTAGTATTCTAAAGCGCTCAAAGGTAGGCAATCTCTCAAGCAAAAATAAATTACGTTCGACCCTAAATAGACCATGATCCTAGCTACGAAAGCCCTATGTTTTCCCCAATTTTCATCATGTCGTTTATGGGTATTTCATGCCCAAAGTATTGTTAAGAACATGTACTTGACCCCACATGTTCACTTAAATCCTTGTCTATGCTGGATCTCGTACTCTGAAAACTTTACCTTACATGTTACATGATGTCAGGAATCTATGACACCATTTTCCTAAATTTTCTATTAGTACCCTTTTCGAATTAAATGGTTTTTCATCATGTGTTAGGTTTTTGCTTCATCATGATGTACCTTGCACATATCAAGATCATACCATGTTAGAAGCTTAATTACTCTTTACAGTAGATACCTTCGCAAGTCTAGTTTCATTTAAAACTAATTCATGATTTTTCCATCATGTGTTTGATTTGATATTAATTTTAACGACCCCTGTGTCAAGTCCTTGAGGACTGGACCGTAACCAAGGTGACCCATTTCACTTTCGGGCTTGACCAGGACCTCTGAGACGCGACGGCCCGATCTGTCGCGTTCTCAGCTGGTCGTGACACAGGCGCACATCGTTGTCATGAATGTGACTGTATGCTGCATTGCGTCTTCCTATCTGTACTTATTGCCCTGAACGCGATAGGCCCTAATGTGCATTTATGGACTGATTTCCGTAGTCGCGGAGGTCACCCATCGCGTTTCAGTGCATCAATTGATTGACCTGATCGGTTACCTTGAATGCGACAGGCCCTGCCCATCGTGATTGAACGTGACTGGTACCTATGTCCGATTCACTGTGTGTTCCAGAAACTCTAATTTTCATTTAAATCTTGCAAATCCAGCTTTATTATTTTGACTAAAACCCTTGTAATGGTTTGTGACGAAAAAAAGATCATGTTAATTAATTCATCAATATGCAAGCAAATTTTATTATTTTAAAGATGTGTGCACAACTCTCATATGCTATCTTTGATTTTCTTTCACATGCCCACCAAACAGGAAATTTTACCATGAGACCTTACAGAAATTTCTCAATAATATATCTAGTAATTAAGTGTAATTTTCATTAAAATTTCCCATTAATTTAAATGGACTTGTTTCATTGTATTCGATTTTTTATTCGCTCGATTTAATACCGTTATCGTGATTCTCGGCCTTTAGCACTCAAGGCACGACGAGGGAAATGTTTTCTATACAGACTTTCTTGACTTGGAAACCTCTCTAGGAGAATACTTCTGACTGGACCATGAATTCTTGCTCAAGGCCTCCGTAAGACTCCTTGGCTTTGGGGACGTCCATTGCCGACGAGCAGGTTGTACCATCAATACCCATGATACCATTTGGGATCAACATGATCCAACGGCCTTAGATTACCCTCTCTTACTCGAGATAACACCAGACCTTGGACTGTGTTGGTAGCACGGCCAGTGGGCGGTTAGTGACTTCTACGGAACCGGTACACAACTATACGTGTTGTGCAACCGCTACTATCGCCTGTTTAACGTGTTTTACATGAATTGACTATAGTTCTCATCTATTCACATTCTCTCTTTACTCGTCGTTCTTAAATTACTCTTATCTATTCTTAGTACTCTATATTGGCCATTACTGATTGTCGAAAATAAAAAGAAACCAATGAAGACAACATTATATAGGGCCCGAAACTCTTGGGAGGTGTGTTTGAAAGTGCTATTACCCGTGGGAGTTAAATGATCAGGGGTTTGGCATTACATCCAGTACTATGGTATCTAGATAATCGACGACAATCAAAACAAAGTGCGATACGCTCTTGATTGATAAAAATCAATCAAAGTGCTATCGTGATTGTGCTACCGTGACGTGCTATCTCGTGATATGGACAAATTTTTAACGTGTGTTGTGCTATATTCTTTTGAAAAGTACTATTGTGCCCTGTTACCATGTGCTATTACTCTCTTGAACGTTCTATCTAGTTATCCTGCCATCCAAGATAGATATTAATCACTTAAAGCATGCCTATTTTTGAGATATTAAGTCCTACTGGGCGTTATCGCTCATCCTGTGCTATTTATTATATGTGTTTTATGTGAGTCTGGTGATGAACACCACACTGATGAGATGGGGATGAGCAGGCGCAAGAGTGAACGTAGAGCTGTCAACCAAAGTCTTTGTATTAGATATCATTGTTTCATTTGAATAAAAGTACTCTGAGCCATAGTTATGGCTCCGAATTAGTGATTTAATAGAGATTAAGGTTTATAATGAATGGTTCATTTGATATATTCCAAATTGTGCAATAGTTTGATGTCTATTTGCCTATATACTATTTATTTAACTATTTATCATTCGATATTCCGCGTCGGGGCGTTACAGTTTTGTGGTATCAGAGCTAGGTTGTTCTTATGTATAGGATGATCTAGGTGACCCTCCTTGACTAGAGTCAATTATCCTACCTATGTGTGATGGGTAGAACCATGTGTAATTAGTTTAAAAATTAAACACACACACACAACACGAACTATGGACATTATAGTCTATTAACTTTATACCCTTTGTTGTGAAGGGACTTGAACAATAGCAATGGCAGCGGAGAGCGTGCATAATTGCATGACATGCAGCAACTATTCAGGATCTGACTCGAGCTTTGCTACAAGTTACCCAAAGTGGTGGTAATTGAGGAGCTGGTGACCTGCACCGAAATTTCCAAAGCATGAATCCACCCAGATTTAGTGGAACAACTGATCGGATGAGGCCGCGCATTGGCTAAAAGTGACTGAACGCATCTTCCTGTCATGCAATGCACGGATGATGATAAACTACTACTTGCTCTTTTCCAATTGGAAAGAGACGCGCCGCATTTTGGGAATCTATGGAAACACCAGGCAGTTGGCAATTCACCTGGAACGAGTTTAAGGAGGAATTCAATTATAAGTATTTCTCTGAAACGAATTTAGGAAAGAAAGGTTGCTGAATTTTCTTCACTAAAGCAACGGAACCTAAAAAGTTGCATAATATGAAGCTCAATCTCTTAGTGGCACATACGCCAATCACCTTGTCAGCACCGAGCGGATGAAGGCGAAATGGTTCTTAATGGACTGAAGCCCTTATATCACTCAACTGGCACCACTCGACATCTAGACTTATGCCGACATGGTCAAGAAGGCCTAGCTACTGGAGGATGCAGTTGATTTCACAGATCGCATCAAGGGTAGAATCGTCAAAAAAGAACAGCACCTAGTCATCACTAGACCAGCCGTAGACCAGCCAACGGCAAGAAGCAGCCGTTTAACATCACTAAAGGGCCAGGCAAGAGAGGAAGCCCAAGATCTCTTGTCACGCCCCGACGGGGAATACAGAATGCGGGCAGTTGCAAGTAAATGGGTACAGGAGTGAGTACTAGACATCAAAACATTGGACTAGAATAAATATTAAAGAAAATGCATCTCATTAATAATTTTTCAAATGTTAGTTACAACCACAAATATGAACAAAGGAGCGATTAGATACTGGTTGCTAACCTCAGGATACAACCTGACATTTTTGTCGAGATCAAGGATCAACAAATAAACGATCCATTTCTAATCCATGTCAGGGAGACCCTAGCAGATAAACTAGATTTCTCCATCAGTGAAGATGGGAGATTGTTATTTCATGGCAGGACCTGTGTGCCTGACAATGAAGAACTAAAAAGGAAGCTGATGGATGAAACTCACAAAACTAAGTACACAATGCACCCTGGCGCAACCAAGATGTACCAAGACATGACGAGAACATTCTGGTGGTCTAACATGAAACGTGAGGTAACTGAGCATTGTCGCGCATGCCTCACATTTACAAGTAAAAGCGAGCATCGACATCCTGCGGGTGTACTCAGACCCCTGAACATACCAGAATGGAAGTGGGAGAGCATTGGCATGGACTTCAGCATGGGTTTACCTCAAACTCATGGTGGACTCAATGCTATTTGGGTCATAATAGACCGACTAACCAAGTTCGCACACTTCTTAGCAATCAAGTACCTAGAGTTTGGACGTGTTAGCCGCATTATATGTAAAGGAGATTGTAATATTACATGGAGTTTCTGTATCCATAGTCTCTTATCGTGACCCAAGGTTTACCTCTCGCTTTTGGAAAGGACTTCAAACTGCACTCAGTACTAAACTTAACTTTAGTACTACTTTCCACCCATAGATTGATGGGCAGACCGAGAGGACAAACCAGATCATGGAAGACATGGTATGAGCGTGCACTATAGATTTTGAAGGATACTGTAATGAGCAACTATCATTGATGGAGTTTGCATACAACAATAGCTACCTAGCAAGTATCAAGATGACACCGTTCGAAGCGCTATATGGTAGAAGTTGTAGATCACTTGTGTGCTAGAATGTGGTTAGTGAACAAAAATGGTTGTAACATCCCTGTTACCCCCTTGGGTCAATTTCTCTCGGTTAGTATAGCGACATGTAGGGCCGTCGCTTTCTGAAGGCGACGTAGGTACCGTCGCATTCTTGATTAGAACGCACCGGCCGCACATGTCGCGACTTGGCTCCTGACAGCAAACGACAGTTTTGTCGTTTTGTTGTCTGGGCGGTGGCTTACACGTGTTGGCTTGCATGCATGATCGTGACCTATCGGTCCGTCGCGATCAGGTGTCAGTTGTGCATGCACACCACGTGTCGGGTTTGACCGTCAGGGCCGCAAGCGCCTTGAGATCGCGACATACGTGGGTGGTACGTATGATTAGTACGTGACGACTAGGGCCGTCGCGTTCTAACGTCTGAGTTTAAAGGCTTTAGCCTGAGAACGAAGCCCATTTGCCTCTTTGCTTGTGTTCTTTGTCTCCTCCGGCGATCTTGTGGTGGTGTGCTCCGTGGGGAGCTTGGTTGGCCTTTGTGGCTGATGATTTTGGTAAGTTGCATGGATTGAACTTTCCACCTTGTGTTGTCTTCCCTTCGTTTTCCCTCTCATTTCTATTGGGTTCTTCAGGCTTGTGCATCCCTACATCGGCTTTAAGGAGGAGATCGAGCTCGGCCTCGTTGGAGGTTCGTGGAGCGTTGGAGCGGGAGGTGGAGGGGTGCATTCCTACGAGAAGGCCCTAATAGGGTGGTTCTTCAATTGGAGGTAGGGCCCCCAAACCATCCACCTAGTTTCTCATGCTAGGTTCCCAACCCATTCCTTCTAAGCCTAGATTTCATACTAGGTGATGCTTGTATCCATGTAGTTTCTGTACAATGATTGCAATGTGTTTGATGTATGGAATCATACTACTGGATTGAGGTTGCATGTTGAGATATTCATGTGTGCATGTGAGTCTATGGAGTGTAGCTCACCTTTCTCTTCATGCATGGGGTTAGTGAGGGTGGTTGATAGCTTTTTAAATGTTTCATTGTGAGGAATGCCCTCTCCCCTTGTTGTACGCTCGTGGTTTGAAGAGGTTGGGGGGTTACTCTTATTAGAGCACTCGACTGTGGTCGCGACGAGATTCCAGTCGTGACCTGGTCACACGTATCGTGGCGTCGCATTCCATGTAACCCAACGCGTTAGCAAACATGACGGGGTACGTGGCAGCTCTCCGGTTTGGGGGTCTTGTTGGATCGCGACGCCGTCTCCGTCGCGATGAGATTACGATGGGGTATGTGTCGGTCCGTCCAGAAGGCCCGGGTTTGTTGCGGCGCTCGTAACCATTGCGATGCTATCGCGACGGGCGTAAGAGCCGCCTTCCGGTTTCTTGTCGCGACGGACATGCTGTCGCATTCTGGCGCGACAGGCCGATTTGTCGCCTTTCTGACCAAGAGCTGACTGTCGACTTGGGTTCCGTTTTAGCTTCCGCTGCGACTCGATTTTTCTTGGCACCTGTGCTGTCCTAGTGCAGTGCTACTACTAGTCTCTCTCCGCCCGGTGCTAGGCACTTGAGAGCTTGTCCACGAGACAGGTGTTACCGTAAGTGGACCCCCAGTCCCCGCGCGCTGTGTTAGAGGGTGTTTCTCCGGGTGGCGGGTTGCTCAAGTCGTTGACTCTGGTAGCAGTTAGGGAACAGTGGGACAACGGCGTGAGTCGTTTGTAGAGCTCTCTTAGCTGAGTCTGGGATGCCGGTGGTTGGTAGCTCATACGGCGCAGATCAGCTAGTCCTTTCTCACTGCCTCACTCTATGTGGTTCCGGAAACCATTTAGAGGGGTCAGGTGTGGGACTGTAGTCGGCCAGACTACGGCAGTTGTGGTGTTCTTGTTCCGCGTTCACTCCGACGGGAGGGTGTTAGACATGGAACGTTGGTCGAGGGTAAGGCGCGTGGCGCACTTGACCGGTGACTAGTGTAGTGTTCTATAGCTAGTGTGTTTGTCCAGGGCGTTTCTACTGTCTGTGTTCCAGCTGGGTTCTTGTGGTGCCTTGGTGCACACGGGGTTTTCCAGAGTTCCGCTATGTAGCCTAGACGGACGACCGTTGTAGTTTCTTTCACGCTTCCGCACCTGACTATGTTTAATAGAATAGACTTTACTGCTTTATTTAATTATTGCACTTAGTTCTATTCTACTGTTAGAACCAGTGGGAGTTGGTAGTCCCTACTAGTCTTCTTCGTGAAGCTCACTCCATTTTGTAGGTGAGACTTCACAACAGCTCCTCCGCGGTAGATTGAGGAGACGGGCCCGCAGTAGTCGGCGTCTCTAGGGTAGTGTTCCCCCAGTAGTTGTACTTCACCCTCAGGGTATGCCCCTAAGGGACGTGTTCCTTCCGTTATTCAGCACTTGTACTTTATTTACTTTGGGACTGTACTAGACTGTTACTTAGTGTTGGACACTTCTGTTCACTTGTGGTGCACTTTAGTACATTTGTTGTATTTATTTCTGTTACATATCTTGTTAGACCGATCCGTAGCCCTTCTGGGTCTCCAGACCCTTGGGTGGTGGTCCCGATGTTCGGATTCTCGGCGGGAGCCGGAGATCCGGGCGTCGGGGTCGTTACGTGGTATCAGAGCAAGGGGGCTATCAAAACTTGTAGTGGAAATAAGTAATAACGTAAAGTCCCTTAGGAAGTACAAGTGACACTGCTAAGCCACTGGAGTTTATCTGTTAACTTCTTATTGTGTTTGTTTTGCAGAACATGCCTCCACGCACTCGCAGGCAGGTTCATGAGCTTGTGGAGCGACAGGAGTTCGAGTCGGACGGGTCGGTTGCAGCCGAGCACGTGCCGATCGACGCTCAGCCCCAGCAGTTCAAGCAGCCTGGGGACCTGTTGCCACAGTGCATTCCGTTACGGCAGTGAGAGCCAAGCAAGCAGCAACGCACGCAGCAACAGCAGTAGCAGTGGTTTCGCCCTAGACCATCGCCAGCCGTCATGGAGCAGTGGTGGAGAGTGATGTTTCAGGGTCCTTGGCAGTACCCGCAGTACTGCAGTGCCAGCAGTCCCCCAGTGCCCTCAGTACCAGTCGTACTAGTAGATGCCGGCAGGAGGTCAGAAGTTCACAGAGATGGCAGCAGAGGAGCAGCACCACCGACCCGCAGGCAGCACCAGTCCAGCCAGAGGTACCCCCAGTGGTACTACGCAGACTCCATAGCCAGCAGCAGCACCTGAGGACACACAGCGCTTCTGGGAGGGTTTTTCATCTTCAACCTCCTACTTTTTTGGGTGACCGTGATCCTAACAGGGCAGAGAGTGGGTCCATGAGCTCGAGCGCACCTTCGAGGCCATGGACTGTGCAGAGCAGGATAGGTCAGGTTGGCAGTATATCAGCTGAGGGGTCAGCCCACGAGTGGTGGAGGGCAGTGAGGCAGACCAGTTTTCAGGGGAGGAGGATGGTTCAGATCACTTGGAAGGAGTTCCTAGTGGCCTTTCACGGTGAGTCCTCCCCGACTACGCTTACCGTGAGAGGAGGGGACCAGTTCCACGAGTTGGTACAAGGAGACTTGACCGTGGCGCAGTACCACCAGCGTTTCCTGTAGCTTCTTCGACACGTTCCACGTGGCCGCTAGTGAGCAGGCTCGTACCGAGCAGTTCATTAGCGGGCTACGCTCGGCTTGAGGTGGGCCATGGCTGGTCATCTTTGTGACACCTTGGCGGTGGTGGCAGTAACGAGAGCTACAGCCTTGGAGTGGGAGTGTCATTTTCAGAGCAGCAGTGGAGGCTCAGGGAGGGTCTTCTCCGTACCAACACCCCGCGGGCAGCTGAGGGAGTGTTCCTCTTCTTTTCTTCAGGGACAGGCTGTTCTGGCAAACCTCGAGGTTGAAGAAGCTGTCACTCGTGGAGGCAGGTGTCACCAGCAGCAGCAGCGTCGTCAGCCGGAGCAGCAGTACCCAGTGGAGCAGACCGTTCAGCAGGGAGCGGAGCAGAGACAGTAGGACGCAGGTTGTTACCACTGTGGACAACCAGGTCACTACAGGCGAGAGTGTATGTTGAGGCAGCAGTAGGCACCTCAGACTCAGTACCTTCCACCCCAGCCAACGCAGCGCCAGCAGCAGTACCAGGGTCAATACCAGCAGCTGCAGCAGCAGCGCCAGCAGCAGTACCAGGGTCAGTACCAACATCCACAGCAGTAGTGTCAGCAGCAGCAGCCTCAGCGAGGACGTGGATGTGGTCAGGTGATGAACATCACCAGAGAGGAGGCAGAGGCCTCTAATCTGGTCGTCGGTACGGTTCCCATCCTTGGTAGAGATGCTAGAGTTTTGATTGACCCGGGTGCCACGTACTATTTTGCTTCTGAGGAGTTCTTTGCTTCCTTGTCTGAGTTTGCTCTGGAGCGGGCCTGTGACCTTGCAGTTGAGCTACCGACGGGTGACTTTGTGCGTACCCTTGGTTACTTGGAGGGGGTCACCGTCGAGGTACAGGGCCACCAGCTACCAGCCAGACTGTTTTCCTTGCAACTCCACTACTTTGATGCCATTCTTGGCATGGACTGGTTGGAGGTGCACTCTGCACTGGTAGATTGTCAGTGGAAGACCGTGAGGTTCGAGATACCTGGAGCACCTGTGCTTTGCTTCTGAGGTACCCGGTCTGTCTGCCGACCCTTTGTTTCCTTCTGTAGAGCTCGGCGCCTCATCCGAGATGGTTGTGTTGCATTCTTGGCTTTTGTGTGTGTCTAGGACTCTGGTGAGTTGACTATTTCAGACGTGCCAGTTGTTTGTGAGTTTGCCGACATGTTTTCGGAGGATCTACCTGGCCTGCCGCCTGAGCGGGTGGTAGATTTCTCCATTGAGTTGCTTCCGGGGACGATGCCTGCTTCCAAGGCACCGTACCGGATGGCGCCGACGGAGTTGCGGGAGTTGAAGTGCAAACTAGAGGAGTTTTTGCATTGGGCTTCATCGTCCTAGCCGTTCTCCGTGGGAGCGCCTGTTCTGTTTGTGAGGAAGAAGGATGGCAGCCTCAGGATGTGCATTGATTATCGGTAACTGAATCAGGTGACCGTGCAGAACAAGTATCCTTTGCCCAAGATCGATGACTTGTTCGACCAGTTGCAGTCAGCTTCAGTGTTTTGAAGATCGACTTGAGGTTGGGTTACTACCAGTTGCTGATCCGAGGACATCGCAAGATCAGCTTTTCGCACCTGCTACGGCCACTTCGAGTTGTCGTGATGCCTTTTGGGCTCACGAATGCACCTGCAGCGTTCATGGAGCTGATGCACAGTGTTTTCCGAGAGTACCTGGATCGGTTCATAGTGGTGTTCGTCGACGACATCCTGGTGTACTCAGCGACAGAGGAGGACCACGAGGTTCACGTGAGGTTGGTGTTGCAGGCGTTGAGGAGTCACCAACTTTACGCCAAATTCAGCAAGTGTGAATTTTGGCTAAAGGAGGTGCACTTCTTGGGGCATGTGGTTTATGGTGCAGGTGTGGCAGTTGATCCTGCCAAGGTTGAGGCCGTGGTTTCTTGGGGTTAGCCCACTACAGTTGCAGAGGTTCGCAGTTTTCTGGGGCTGGCAGGCTACTACAGGAGGTTCGTGCAGGACTTCGCCAGAGTTTTAGAGCCTTTGACCCGGTTGACCAGGAGAGAGACTCGGTTTGTGTGGACAGTAGAGTGCGAGCACAGTTTTCAGGAGCTGAAGAGCCGGCTGACTTCAGCTCCGATCCTTGTAGTACCTTCTGGCAGCGGCGGCTTTGTTGTCTTCACAGATGCGTCAGTTACTGGTTTGGGTGCTGTGTTGATGCAGCACGGTCGAGTAGTTGCTTATGCTTCTCGTCAGCTGAAGAAGCATGAGCAGCACTACCCGACACACGACCTGGAGCTTGCAGTGGTCATGTTTGCCTTGAGGTTGTGGAGGCACTACTTGTACGGTGAGGTGTTCGAGGTTTTCACAGATCACTGCAACTTACAGTACGTCTTCACACATCGAGATCTCAACCTTAGGCAGCACAGGTGGCTCGAGTACTTGATGTTGAACACTCCTATATTTTAGCCTTATATTTGGTGATAACAAAATTTATGATTAATTAAATATTATAAATATATTAAATATTATGTTTTTCTAATAAATATAAATTTATGTCAGTATTGCCGTATGATTGCACTAAAAAGCTAAATCGATGTCCATTCAATATACATCGATTTCAGTTCAAAATGTGCCATAAGGATTCACTCTCATAAGGATTCGCTCTCATAACGATTCGCTCTCATAAGGATTCACTATCATAAGGATTCGCTCTCATAACGATTCGCTCTCATAAGGATTTGATAAGTGACTCTCATATCGATTTGCTCTCATAAGGATTCTCTCTCATAACGATTCGCTCTCATAAGGATTCACTCTCATAACGATTCGCTCTCATAACGATTCACTCTCATAAGGATTTGATAAGTGACTCTCATATCGATTTGCTCTTATAAGGATTCGCTCTCACAACGATTTGGTTCTCATAACGATTCGATAAGTGCCACAATGATTTGATAAGTTCCATAATGATTTGGTCTCACATCGATTTCACTCTCACATCGATTTCATAAGTAAGAACAACGATTTGGTTCTCATAACAATTCGATAAGTGCCACAACGATTTGATGAGATTCATAATGATTTGGTTGCCACATCGACTTCATGTAAACATCGATTTGTAAACATCGATTTCCTTTATATTCAGATGTTTCAAATATGTTTGGCGCCTAATGAAAAGTAAAAAATGTCTCTGATAGAAGATTTTCTTTTATCTCTCTAGATCTCTTCTCTCCTGTCAGACAAAAAAAGTGGTCACTTACCACTTCTGGGAGAAATCAGGAAGCATAGAGGTATGTGAGTTTTTTGACATAAACACTGTTTTAGCTAAACACTTTCTTCTATGCTTACAGACCTCGTAGACCACCAAGTGGCTGACAATCTGAAGAAGAAAAAGAATAGAAGATCAGCAACGACTAGAAGAGCTCCAACGGATCTCTTCAACGGATCTATTCAAAAGCCTCTCATATAAAAGATGAAGCAAGGCTGAAGAAAAGCAACAGAGCTTTCCTTAAGATCTTTGAAGGAGTGTGCATCCTGTGAGGAACCTCAACTCCACATAAACTCAAAGAAAGAGAGAAGAGCTCGAGCTAAATCAAGAGAAGCCTTTCATAGCAGAAGTCTTCAACGCTTTCAAGCTCTCCTCTCTTCACTCTCTCTGTGTGCATCTTGTTATCTGGGGAGAGAGTCTTTTAGTTGAGAGTTTCTTTTAGTGTTTTTTCATATGCTCCAACTCTCAGCCATGTTCTTTCTTTTCTAAGAAAGATCTTTGTCCAGCTGTAGGACTGTATACAGTGTAGAACCTAGCTAGGGGTTTGTGTCTAGCAGAACCACACTGGGGTTTGTACCAGGAGGTTGGCTTCTTGACCTGTAAAAGAAGTGGGCTGCCTTCTTGCCAGGGAAAGAGAAGAAGACCAGCTAGGGTGCTGGGTGTTGTATTGTCCTTGAGGGGGACTGTATCCTTGGTTAGTAAAATCCCAAGAGGTTGCTTGGGGACTGGACGTAGGACTTCCATGTGGGAAGGGCCGAACCAGGATAAATCCCTCTTGTTACTTGTGTGATTGTTTATTGCTTCCGCACTGTTACTCTTTATCACACTAAACTAACCAAACTTTCAAGTGATAATTTTCTGTGTTTAAGTTTCTATTTCAGATTTCAGAAAAACCTATTCACCCCCCCTCTAGGTTAGCTTGCTGCCGTAGCAAAAGGGCCAACAAGTGGTATCATAGCGAGGTTCTTTGATTAGTCAAGAAGATCTAACGATCTTAGAGAAGATCCATGGCTGGTCAAGGATATGTTGAAGGTCAATCAGTCACCAGACCTCCATTCTTTGATGGCAAGGACTACCAATATTGGAAAATGAGAATGGAATGCTTCATTCGAGGCACAGACTTTGATCTGTGGCAGGTAATCGAGGTAGGTGATTATGTTATTGTTCCTGTTCCAGGCACTACTGCCATTACAGCAACAGATAAAGTAAATTATCTTTAAACTTTAAAGCTAAAAACTACTTATGTTGTGCATTATCTAAAAGAGAATTTAGTAGAGTATCTGCATGTAAATCAGCTAAAGAAATATGGGATAAACTGCAGATAACTTATGAAGGAACAGATAAAGTAAAACAAACTAGGATAGATACTCTTGTCTCACAATATGAGCAATTTAAAATGCTTCCAAACGAAAATATCACTCAGATGTATAATAGATTTTCGAGCATAGTAGTTGGTCTGAGTTCTCTTGGTAAAAATCTTTCTGATGAGGAAACTATTAGAAAGATACTTAGGTCCTTAACTCTTTCATGGACACCTAAAGTAACTGCTATTGAAGAAGCCCATGACTTAACCAAACTTTCTATTGATAACTTAATAGGTTCCCTCATGGCACATGGAATTAATATGGAGCGACTATCTGAAAGCTCATCAAAGAAAAAATGTACTAATGCTCTTAAAGTTGCAGCTGCTCCTTCCACTTCTTCTTCTTCTAGTTCCAAAAATGCAGATTCTGAAGACAGTGACGTAGATGAAGTACTGTCCAAGCTTCAGAAAATTCTTAAGAAGAAGAAAATGGATCAAGAAGGATTCAAAAGAAAGAGAAAAAGGAAAAAACCAGTCTGTTATGAATGCAGAAAACCGGACATCTAAGACCAGATTGTCCTAAACTCAAGAAGGCTGGTCAACTAAAAATCCAAGAAGTAGCACAAGAAATTCAAAAGAAAATCCATAGCGGCTGCTTGGGAAAATGAAGAGGCCACAAGCTCAGAATTATCAAGCTCAGTCGGAGAAGAGCGGTAAGTCTAGCCCTCATGGTAGGACTAGATGAGGTACATTCTGACCCATTTTTTGATTCATGCACTGATTCAGGGTCAGAGTCCGAAGACTTAGAAGAAGTCTTTAATGAACTTTATGAAAAACATAAGGTTTGTAAAAGAATTAAAAAATCTGAAAAACAACACTACTTGCTTGGAAAACCCAATCTGATCTTAAATCCGAATTGGAGCAACTAGAAAAACAATTAAAGGACAGTAAAGATAACATTTATCTTTTGAATGAAGATTTAAAAAATAAGGACAATGAAAAATTAGAGTTAGAAGAAAAATTAAAAACTCTAACTGAAGAAAATCTTTATTTAAAAGAATCAGTTAGGAAGTTAACTAGAGGAAAAACATCTCTAGCTCTATTTTAAAATGGTCAAAATCTGGAAATAACAAGCAAGGTCTTAGATACGAACCTCCTGAAAAAGAAAAAAAGTCATAATTCCTAAAAAATATCCATTACCAAAATTTGTAAAAGAAACTAAGATGCCTCAGAAAAGGCCCCTATAAAGGAAAATGTTTCAAAAAATTCTGTTCTAAATAGACATCATAAAAACAATAAGACTGCAAAATAGATTATATTCATTATTCTTCTCATTGCAATAAATTAGGACACACAGTAAACACCTGCACAACAAGGCACCTAGTATGGATCCCGAAGGATATTTTTATGCATCTAACCATCAAGGATCCAAAAAGTTTGGTACCTACTTTTGAGTAGTTTATTTGCAGGATAGCCTTGGAGCATCAGGATCAAGAATGCTCAAGGCATTGGTGACTGCCAGCTCTTCATCCAACTCATATCTGAAGAGGGAGTAGTTATTATTCATTTTAAATTTCAGTATTAATAATACTATTTGCAAGTCTCATTCTGGTGGAGTCTCTCATTCAGAGGGGAGCACAGACTAAGGGGGAGTTATTCATTAATGTCAATCATTGTTGAACCCCTAAATGGTAATAAATTTTCACAAAGGGGAGAGAATGCATGGTAAGATCCTTCCCTTTTGGTTAGTGACAAAAAGGGGGAGAGAATTATCTATGAATTTTTTGTATTTTCTATGCTTTAAGTATTTTTGTCAGAAAATTCTCGTAAATTTTGTCATCACCAAAAGGGGAGATTGTTGAACCACTCCTATATTTTACCCTTATATTTTGGTGATAACAAAATTTATGATTATTAAATATATTCAATATTATGTTTTTCTAATAAATATAAATTTATGTCAGTATTGCCGTATGATTTGCACTAAAAAGCTAAATCGATGTCCATTCAATATACATCGATTTCAGTTCACGAAGTGCCATAAGGATTCACTCTCATAAGGATTCGCTCTCATAAGGATTCACTCTCATTAGGATTCGCTCTCATAACGATTCGCTCTCATAAGGATTTGATAAGTGACTCTCATATCGATTTGCTCTCATAAGGATTCGCTCTCATAGCGATTCGCTCTCATAAGGATTCACTCTCATAACGATTCGCTCTCATAACGATTCGCTCTCATAAGGATTGATAAGTGACTCTCATATCGATTTGCTCTCATAAGGATTCGCTCTCACAATGATTTGGTTCTCATAACGATTCGATAAGTGACACAACGATTTGATACGTTCCATAATGATTTGGTCTCATCGATTTCACTCTCACATCGATTTCATAAGTAAGAACAACGATTTGGTTCTCATAACGATTCGATAAGTGCCACAACGATTTGATGAGATTCATAACGATTTGGTTGCCACATCGACTTCATGTAAACATCGATTTGTAAACATCGATTTCCTTTATATTCAGATGTTTCAAATATGTTTGGCGCCTAATGAAAAGTCAAAAATGTCTCTGATAGAAGATTTTCTTTTATCTCTCTAGATCTCTTCTCTCCTGTCAGACAAAAAAGGTGGTCACTTACCACTTCTGGGAGAAATCAGGAAGCATAGAGGTATGTGAGCTTTTTGACATAAACATTGTTTTAGATAAACACTTTCTTCTATGCTTACAGACCTCATAGACCACCAAGTGGCTGACAATCTGAGAAGAAAAAGAATAGAAAGATCAGCAACGACTAGAAGAGCTCCAACGGATCTCTTCAACGGATCTATTCAAAAGCGTCTCATATAAAAGATGAAGCAAGGCTGAAGAAAAGCAACAGAGATTTCCTGAAGATCTTTGAAGGAGTGTGCATCCTGTGAGGAACCTCAACTCCACATACACTCAAAGAAAGAGAGAAGAGCTCGAGCTAAATCAAGAGAAGCCTTTCATAGCAGAAGTCTTCAACGCTTTCAAGCCTTCCTCTCTTCACTCTCTTTGTGTGCATCTTGTAATATGGGGAGAGAGTCTTTTAGCTGAGAGTTTCTTTTAGTTGTTTTTCATCTGCTCCAACTCTCAGCCGTGTTCTTTCTTTTCTAAGAAAGATCTTTGTCCAGTTGTAGGACTGTATACAGTGTAGAACCTAGCTAGGGGTTTGTGTCTAGCAGAACCACACTGGGGTTTGTACCAGGAGGTTGACTTCTTGACCTGCAAAAGAAGTGGGCTGCCTTCTTGCCCGGGAAAGAGAAGAAGACCAGCTGGGGTGCTGGGTGTTGTATTGTCCTTGAGGGGGACTGTACCCTTGGTTAGTAAAATTCCAAGAGGTTGCTTGGGGACTGGACGTAGGACTTCCATGTGGGAAGGGCCGAACCAGGATAAATCCCTCTTGTTATTTGTGTGATTATTTATTTGCTTCCGCACTGTTACTCTTTATCACACTAAACTAACCAAACTTTCAAGTGAATTTTCTCTGTTTAAGTTTCTATTTCAGATTTCAGAAAAACATATTCACCCCCCTCTAGGTTAGCTTGCTGCCGTAGAAAAAGGGCCAACACTCGAAGGACTACGACTTTACCCTTTCCTATCACCGGGAAAGGCTAACGTCGTAGCAGACGCTTTTAGTAGGAGAGCCCACTAAGTTCTTTGTTGGTTAGACACTGGAGACTTCTGGAGGACGCCACTCAGGGTGTGTTCACACCGTCTAGCCTCCGAGAGAGAGCAGTGTTGGCCATCATGACAATTCGTCCGTCGATATACCAGCAGGTGCTTGAGGCGCAGAGTGCAGATGAGGACTTGGCAGACGTGTTGTAGTTGCCCGATGTAGCACTGGACGAGGACAGCGAGGTTCGATTCTCGGACAAACTCTACGTTCCAGAGGATGTCAAGGAGGAGGTACTTGCTGAGGCGCACCGGTCGCGATACTCTATTCATCCTAGCTCCACCAAGATGTACCATGACTTGAGGGTACTCTTTTGGTGGCCTGGGATGAAGAGAGAGATATCGCTGAGTTTGTTTCGCGCTGCCTTACCTGTCAGAAGGTAAAGGCAGAGCACCAGCGTCCTGGTGGTGAGCTGCAGTCGCTTCCCATTCCTTTGTGGAAGTGGGAGCACGTCACCATGGACTTTGTTCTGGCTTACCTCGCACTTCTCAGGGGCACGACAGTGTTTGGGTCATCGTCGACAGGTTGACAAAGACCGCTCGCTTCCGTCCAGTCAGAGTAGCGTGGATAGTAGACAGACTGGCTCGGTTGTTTGTGGACACGGTAGTACCTTTGCACGGAACCCCAGTCTCTATTGTCTCAGATAGAGATCCAAGGTTCACCTCTCGTTTCCGGCGTAGCTTTCAGCTGGCACTTGGCACTGAGCTGAGGTTGAGTACAACCTACCTCCCACAGACAGACGGGTAGTCGGAGCGGATTATTCAGACCCTCGAGGACTTGTTGAGAGCGTGTTGCCTCGACTAGGGCGGCACGTGGGAGTCGAACCTTCCCATGGTGGAGTTTTCGTATAATAACAGCTTTCACTCCAACATTGGGATGGCGCCTTACGAGGCTCTATATGGTCGACCGTGCGGGACAACATTGCACTGGCACGAGGTTGGCGAGAGGCAGTTGCTAGGTCCAGAGTTGGTGCAGCAGTGTGCAGACACCGTGAGACTAGTCAGGCAGAGGTTGCAGATAGCGCAGAGCAGGCAGAAGAGCTATGCCGATGTCCGCAGGAGGCCGCTTGAGTTCGAGTCGGCGACAGTGTGTTCCTTCGGATCTCGCCCACCAAGGGCGTTCTCAGGTTTGGGAGAGGGGCAAGCTCAGCCTGAGGTTGTTGGCCCCTTTCCATCCTGGAGCGAGTGGGCGAGGTCGCTTACCAGTTAGCTCTTCCGTCTGAGTTGGCAGGTGTCCACGACGTCTTCCACGTGTCGCAACTGAGGAAGTACATGCGAAGGAGCCAAGGTCTCATCAGAAATCGAAGCACATTCTGCGGTGCTTTCACCTGATAAGAGAAATCATTGCTCGAGGAGATGTGGTGGTGGAAAGAGTTCCATCAGTTGATAACATTGCAGATCCACTCACAAAGCCTTTGTCTAAAATTATATTGAGCGTCCGGCTATGATGGGGATCAGACATGTAGGTGATTGGCTTTAGTGCAAGTGGGAGATTGAAAGAATTGTATGCCCTACAAGCCAATTACATTTATGTAATGGAACTTTTCTTAAATTATCTCATTCGAATTATTGGCATTTTCGTTCATTATGTTTTATATTTCATCGCATAATGAAGTCCATGAATTTGTGCAATTAATGTCAGAATCATAATGAGATTATGATAGTGAGATCTGATATTTATAAACACAAGTTCTAAATGTTCCTGGTCATAGGACACTTGAGTGGGACATCAAGTGGACCGGTTAGACCAGTGCACACTACACCTGTTCATATGATGAAGCTGACTGGTCTCACAGTCATTTGTGTGGAGACAATAAGGTGAGTATGCAGGTGCTCATTAGAGAATGAGTTCACTGAACTGATCCGATATTGAGTTTTTGGACGGTGATGATATTTGACTATCAGTCAAGAAACTCTATGTCACAGTAGTAC
>JACBKR010005343.1:0-20288 GCA_014218235.1 Colocasia esculenta | reverse complement strand
ATAAAGAGACGGGAGAAACGAAAGAGAAGAAAACGTATCATGCGACTATAAGAAAAGTGAGAAATTAACCTAATTATTTTATTTTCTTCTCCATTAATTGTCTTGAGTGATATCATCTGTCCTTGTCGGATTTGATAATGATGTCAGAAAAGACTTCTTCCCACATTAGATTTGAACAGGGCTCGGATCACGGTCATCTTCTTCTGTGTGGTTAAAGTGTTGAATGCACACCGTCCATATCCGATCGGTCGATGTGATCAACATGTAGAATTCACTTGGGATCATCACAGTCTGTGTGCCGATCATCACAAATGTCATTTCAAGAAAGTGGATTCCCATGGAGGGCCACCTTTCTCGTTCACCACTTTTGAAACTGCAATTACATATATTTATGGATTTTTATGTGTAACTCTTAAAAGTATGAGAAAGATTTTCTAAGTTTAGAAAGTGTAGTTCTATCTTATGTGGCACCTGTCACATGGAATGTTATATGAATTCTATCTCATGATACTAAAAAAGCGGGTGTCACATAGAATGGAACATATATATCATGTATTTTTTGCACTTATAAAAAATACATAAAATCTTCTCTAAAAATATAATTGGTAAACATTCCTTTTATATATTTCTTTATAGTCTACTTTAATAACTGTTAATTTTCTTTTGGGATAGTTTTATCCTTAATCTCTCTCTCTCCTCCTCTCCAATGACCCACCCTCTGGAGACCCTCGCTACCCAACCACACTTGCGCCATGACATGTGATGTTCACCCACCGTGATGGACGTGGAGGTGCAGGCAACAATAACAATGCCACCACCTCCTCCAACACCAACGTACATGGCCACTCGAGGCCGCACCAGCGACAACATCGAACTAGTTAGAGAGAGAGAGAGAGGAGAGGAGAGAGAGAGAGAGAGAGAGAGAGAGAGAGAGAGAGAGAGAGAGATGGTGATGTGAATGGGAGGAGACAGAGAGATAGATATTATGGACATTTCCCACATTTTTTAATCAGCACATACACCTCCTGCACCAATTCATCATGGTACATATAACAAGATATTTGGTGTAAATATATCCACCTAACAAGATTTTGATAATAATGTGATTTAAGGTGGATTTTTGTCGAATTATGCTTTAATATATATATATATATAATATATATATATATATATATATATATATATATATATATATATATTGTGTGTGTGTTAAGGAAACCCTATATTTAGTTATTGACGCCTATGGATCATGATGAGGCATGCGACATGATATGAAGAAGATGTATATTCTATTTGATCACTTATAAGGCATACTCAAAAAGGTGTTAGAACCATTCTTTCTTTTCTCTTATCTCTATCTCCTTTATCCCCTCTGCGCCATTTCTTTCCTTTTCTAGCGTCCATCCATTGGTGTTACGGTGACAAGGTTTGGGCCCTTCTTTATTTTCTATCCTCAAATTTTATCAATTTTAGTATTGTGAAATATTTATTACAAAAATATTGATCTTATAATAAAATTAACATGGATTTCATTTCATACTAGAAAAGTATTTTACAAAGAGGAAATCTTGTCAAACTTCTCAACTACATATTATGGAGAACTGCTTATTGCTTGGTTGGTTGGCAAATCCAATCTTACCACTGCAGGAAATGAAGAATAGATACAGCTGAAAGCCGTCATGAAACTACAAGAACCGTCTAAAAAGGTTTTGTAGACGGCTACATAGCCGTCTAGAGAGCCGTCAACGAAAATTCCGTCTAGATAACATACGTAGACGGTTTTTAGAAGCCGTCTACTAAAGCTCTGTATGTAGACGGCTTCAGCTGTCTACGAAGATAGGTAGACGGCTACAATAAGCCGTTAACAAAAACTTAAGTAGACGATTTGTTTACCGTCTACAAAAATGTAAGTAGACGGTTTTTAAGCCGTCTATAAATATTTATATAGACGGTTATAAGCCATCCATATAAAATTATGTAGACGGTTTTTAAGCCGTCTACATAAACTTATGTAGACGGTTATAAAACGTGCAAATAAAGTTTTGTAGACGGCTTAAGTCGTCTACACATTTCAATTTTTTTAATTTTTAATTATTTTTATTGTTTTTCCCTGTTAGTACAGGAATCAAAACATTCATATACATAAATCATTACTACTATGCACACACAAATTATTTAAAAAACACATCATATACATACATTATTAATACCATACACACACAATTATCTACAAAAACACATCATAAACATATTCAAAAGAAATACAATATCTCACCACTATAATAATCTAATCATCATCATCAGGAGACTCGTCACTCTCTCACACTCAAGCTCACGCTCGAGGACGATACGGCTGTGATGGCTGAGCAGCATATTGCTGCATGAAGGCTCGCATCTCTGAATCTGACTGCGCAAGTCCTGTAACTCCTGGAGATCCCTGCTCCTCTCTGCACACAAGTCTTGTAACTCCTAGCGATCCCTGCTCCTCTCTGCACACAGCTCCTCCATCTTTTTGTTTTGATCCTGCAACTGCTACACCTGAGTGTGGTAGCCGCCTGAGGAGCTCGATCCCTCTCCTCCCGCCTTACCAAGTGCGGAGCATCTCAGCCTTACCGCACAACGAACATGCACTACAAGAAAAAGCGCTATTTCCGACGGACTCAATCCGTCGGAAATCCGTCGGTATTCCGTCGGAAAAGGACCCTTCGACCGCTTTCCGTCCAAAGCTCGTCGGAAACTTTTCGTCGGAAATACTTGGTCAGAACTTTCCGACGGATGAAAATGCCGTCGGAATTCGGTCGAAACCTTCGACAGATTTAATCCGTCGGCAAAGCCGTCAGTATTTTCCGACCAAATTGCCGACGATCTTAACCGTCGGTAATTTATCTTTCCGACGGATACTTATCCGTCGGCCAATCCGTCAGTATTTTCCGACGAAATTACCGACGGTATTTAGCCATCGGTAATTTATCAGTTCCGACGGATACACACCGTCGGCCAATCCGTCAGTACTTTCCGAAGGTATTACCGACGAACTTTTTCTGTCGGTAATTCTATGTTCCGACAGATACTTCTCCGTCGAAAAATCCGTCGGAAAATACACATATTTTTTTTAAATAGACAAATAAATGATTTGTCAACATTACTACAATGTCAAACCTGTTACAATATTCATAATTTAACAAATACTAACAATCAACATAAAATCATAAAATACAATAAATATAAAATCATATAGCATAATGAATACAAAAATCAACATAGATCTGCTGGATCGTCTGCTGTCCCTGCTCGTCATCGTCTGGAGCTGGATCCTATATTAAAACAAATTAAAATGAGAAACATTAATAATAAATGAAAGACATACAGTATTTCAAAATGAAATTTAAACATGTGATTATTTCTCAAGCTTAATACAATACTATTTTTAGATCCATCATTTTCTGTTTTTAGATCCGTCCTTTGAATGCCCAATCCAATCCGGATATCCAAATTGGATTCCGTCAGTTCCTGTCACGTCCTAGCAAAACTACATTTACCGAACTTGACAGATAATATACATGACGGTTAATACATATTTCGTTCATATCAAGTAGGTTTGCGGAATTATTACATGATGTTCCTCATCATAGTCTGAATGAGGATCCAACAAAAGTACTTGTAAACTTATTACATTCTCATTTATAACTATAAAGAAAGCAAGGATAACTGCACGACACTACTTGATATAGGTGGTCCTCTCAGCACACAATCCCCCTTAAGCAGTTCCTCCATCTTGTTCACCTGAAATATTGAATTGAATGAGCTAACTAGCCCAGTAGGATTCAACATTTCTAAAAGGATTCAAATAGATAAATATTCAAGATAGACAAGTAAGGATCACTAGCAGGATGTGTTCCAAGAATGGAAGCACAAGTTTATTCGATATCATGTATTCAACAAGTATAAAGTTGGAAATAGAATCAATAACTCAGGATGATTTTAGAATTCCAAATCAGATACAATATCACACACTCAAGCATGATATGATGACCAATCAATCACGAGTTTATGCATGCCAACATCCACGACGTCCTTATCGCCCCCGCGCGGCCACTGACGAATTCATGTGCTCTCCTGAGACTGAACCAGCCCTTATTTGCCAGCATTTTTCTCGAATGAGTTCCAAGACTCACAAGTGTCATCATCACACACTTATCCTTGTAATGAATCAAGGTACACAAGGATACACTCATGAATCACACACAAGAATCAAGGAACTATGTTCCTTCACTAGTTCAGAATTTCGAATCTTCACAAGAACAATTTTGTTCGGAACTTTGAAGAAATTACTCATGATGAAATGAAAGGTTCACAACTGAGTTTAGTAGGTAAAACCACAAGGATTCATTCAAAGTTTACACATAAGAGTGAAGAAACTATGTTTTTTACTGATTTCAAGATTGGTAACTTTTCGAGGTCCATGTTGTTCGGAACTTCGGAGAAAAACTCATGGTACAAAGAAGGGTACATGACTGGTTTAAATGGTTGTTTTGGTAGTAAAATACATATCTAAAGGTATACTAACAAGTAGAACAAAAGAGTATGATTTTCATGAAAGAACGGGGTCAAAACAAGGCTAGAAACAAGGTTGGTCATGACCTGTCGACAGGCCTTGATCTGCTGTCGACAGGGCTGCTTTGCCAGAGCTGAGCTTTCAGCTCTGTCTGTATCTGTCGACAGCCAGCATGGGCCTGTCGACAGGGGCTATGTAAACTGCATAAAAGCCATTCCAATTGACCTCCAATGGATCTATAAAGTTACTCTAATGTTCCTAACATGATTTGGACCCTATACAAGTGTGGTTTCAAATATAAAACTCATGGTAACATGATCTAAAAACTGAAGATCATGGGACTTAATTTACAAGGGTTGTTCTAGCTAAAAGTGAACTCAAAGAGGATAATTGGAAGTACTACTTCTTATAACTCTTTTCTCCTCATCTTTCTATGTGAGTCTTATATGAATTGAACCAACTAATGAGTCTTTTCATACCTCAACACATTAAGTTAGCTAAAAGAAGAAAATCATTGAGGTTCTATCTAATCCATACAATAGAAGCAACACTCTAATTTGTGTTGAATGGTTGGAAGACAACAAGATGTAGATACTTATGACTTGTGGATCAGCTAAAACATGAAGACATGTTGATTTCCTATCATGAACATGATTTCTAAACCTTGGTAACAATAGGATCAATATCAAGTTTCCAGATTTCACAAATGTCTGGATTTTCAAATTGGACTTAGATTCCTTCATGCCACTACCTAGAGAATCCAAGGGAGGTGGTAGAAGAAATTGGAAAGATCAAGAGGAGAATCCTACCTTGTTGAAGTGAGAGTGAGATCCTTGGCTTCAGAAATCCACAGAAATATAAGGAAGCAGAGCACACTTGCATGAAGAAGAAGTTCCACAGCAATCCACCCCAAGGAGATGAACCAGAACAACCGTTGAAGCTTCCTCAAAGAGAATTGATAGCTCAATTCACTAGAATGGCAGTGGAAGTGGAGAAACTTCTGATGTAGCACACTCATACCAGTTAGAAGAGAGAAAAGGGGTGTGTACGATGGTGATGGAGGGTTTTTATAGAACCAAAACCGGTTACATGCACATGAACACGTAGGGGGGGTAGGTGTTAAGGTAAGAATCCTTTTTACCTCACTTGGACACCTAGCCCATGCAAGATGAGAGAGTTACACATGGTAACTGAGGTGTTACCATGTTTCCTCAAGTGTTGTCTTCATCTAAAGCCTCCAGTACCCTTATACAATTAACCCAGAAAAGCCATTCCGTAAATCCTAAGTAATTCAGCTGGTCCACTAAGGTTGATGTAAACATACTCAAATGATATCCATTAATCATGAAATTTTAACCATACATTAATATGATGGTTTTACTATTTGTGATTTTTTTAATAAATTTTGATTTTATTTTGCAAAAGGTGAAAAATCACCCGAAAAATGGTCACGTCGATTGTACGTTGAATTCCGTACGTCGAAAAATCATGTAATACATATTAAATTTTTTCACATTTTTTTGGAAATTATGATGTTCTCGGATTTTTATTTTGACGTCGTTTTTCAAAATCGCTCTGTGGAGGCACGCATTTCGATGCGCGTCACTGGGGCAATGTTCATTACCACCAGTCATACTTACACGTCAATTATTTCATTTATGGATAACATTAATGTATTATAACTTAATTATCCTTGTTTTGGAATAAATAACTAGTAATAAAAATTTGGGGTATTAAAGTTCCCACACGTCACTTTAACCCACCCGGTCGTGTCGGAGAAAACGGCACGTCGATCCGATCCCTATTTGGAATTTTGGACCCCCGGGTTGTGTGTTTTAACCTTTTATATATACTTGAGTGTTTTTAGATCCGTCCTTTGAATGCTCAACCCAATCCGGAGATCCAAATTGGATTCCGTCAGTTCCCACACGTCACTTTAACCCACCCGGTCGTGTCGGAGAAAACGGCATGCCGATCCGATCCCTATTTGGGATTTTGGACCCCCGGGTTGCGTGTTTTGACCATTTATATATGCTTGGCCATGTTTTAGATCCGTCCTTTGAATGCCCAACCCAATCCGGGCATCCAAATTGGATTCCGTTAGTTTCTACATGTCACTTTAACCTACCCGGTCGTGTCGGAGAAAACGACGTCGATCGGATCCCTATTTAAGATTTTGGACCCCCGGGTTGTGTTTTAACCTTTTATATATACTTGTCTGTTTTTAGATCCGTCAATTGAATGCCCAACCCAATCCGGGGATCCAAATTGGATTCCGTCAGTTTCTACACGTCACTTTAACCCACCCGGTCATGTCGGAGAAAACGGCAGGTCGATCTGATCCCTATTGGGAATTTGGACCCCCGGGTTTGGTGTTTTAACCTTTTATATATACTTGGGTGTTTTTAGATCCGTCCTTTGAATTCCCAACGCAATCCGGAGATCCAAATTGTATTCCGTCAGTTCCCACACGTCACTTTAACCCACCGGTCGTGTCGGAGGAAAACGGCACGTCGATCCGATCCCTATTTGGGATTTTGGACCCCCGGGTTGTGTGTTTTGACACTTTATATATACTTGGGTGTTTTTAGATCCGTCAATTGAATGCCCAACCCAATCCAGAGATCCAAATTGGATTCCGTCAGTTTCTACACGTCAATTTAACCCACCCGGTCGTGTCGGAGAAAACGGCACGCCGATCCGATCCCTATTGGGATTTTGGACCCCCGGGTTGTTTGTTTTAACCTTTTATATATATTGGGTGTTTTTAGATCCGTCCTTTGAATGCACAACCCAATCCGGAGACCCAAATTGGATTCTGTCAGTTCCCACACGTCACTTTAACCCACCGGTCGTGTCGGAGAAAACGGCACGCCGATCCGATCCCTATTTGGGATTTTGGACCCCCGGGTTGCGTGTTTTGACCATTTATATATGCTTGGCCGTGTTTTTAGATCCGTCCTTGAATGCCCAACCCAATCCGGAGATCCAAATTGGATTCCGTCAGTTTCTACACGTCACTTTAACCCACCGGTCGTGTCAGAGAAAACGGCACGTCGATCGGATCCTATTTGGGATTTGGAACCCAGGGTTGTGTGTTTTAACCTTTTATATATAATTGCATGTTTTTAGATCCGTCAATTGAATGCCCAACCCAATCCGGGGATCCAAATTGGATTCCGTCAGTTTCTACACGTCACTTTAACCCGCCCGGTCGTGTCGGAGAAAACGGCACGTCGATCCGATCCCTATTTGGGATTTTGGACCCCCGGGTTGTGTGTTTTAACCTTTTATATATACTTGTGTGTTTTTAGATCCGTCCTTTGAATGCCCAACACAATCCGGAGATCCAAATTGGATTCCGTCAGTTCCCACACGTCACTTTAACCCACCCGGTCGTGTCGGAGAAAACGGCACGCCGATCCGATCCCTATTTGGGATTTTGGACCCCCGGGTTGCGTGTTTTGACCATTTATATATGCTTGGCCGTGTTTTTAAATCCGTCCTTTGAATGCCCAACCCAATCCGGGGTCCAAATTGGATTCCGTCAGTTCTACACGTCACTTTAACCCACCCGGTCGTGTCGGAGAAAACGGCAGTCGATCGGATCCCTATTTGGGATTTTGGACCCCCGGGTTGTGTGTTTTAACCTTTTATATATACTTGCCAGTTTTTAGATCCGTCAATTGAATGTCCAACCCAATCCGGGGATCCAAATTGGATTCTGTCATTTTCTACACGTCACATTAACCCACCCGGTCGTGTCGGAGAAAACGGCACGTCGATCCGATCCCTATTGGGATTTTGGACCCCCGGGTGTGTGTTTTAACCTTGATATATACTTGGGTGTTTTTAGATCCTTCCTTTGAATGCCCAACCCAATCCGGAGATCCAAATTGGATTCCGTCAGTTCCCACACGTCACTTTAACCCACCCGGTCGTGTCGGAGGAAAATGGCACGTCGATCCGATAACTATTTGGGATTTTGGACCCCCGGGTTGTGTGTTTTGACACTTTATATATACTTGGGTGTTTTTAGATCCGTCAATTGAATGCCCAACCCAATCCGGAGATCCAAATTGGATTCCGTCAGTTTCTATACGTCACTTTAACCCACCCGTCGTGTCGGAGAAAACGGCACGCCGATCCGATCCCTATTTGGGATTTTGGACCCCCAGGTTGTTTGTTTTAACCTTTTATATATATTGGGTGTTTTTAGATCCGTCCTTTGAATGCACAACCCAATCCGGAGACCCAAATTGGATTCTGTCAGTTCCCACACGTCACTTTAACCCAACCGGTCGTGTCGGAGAAAACGGCACGCCGATCCGATCCCTATTTGGGATTTTGGACCCCCGGGTTGCGTGTTTTGAACATTTTATATATGCTTGGCCGTGTTTTTAGATCCGTCCTTGAATGCCCACCCAATCCGGAGATCCAAATTGGATTCCGTCAGTTTCTACACGTCACTTTAACCCACCGGTCGTGTCAGAGAAAACGGCACGTCGATCGGATCCTATTTGGGATTTGGAACCCAGGGTTGTGTGTTTTAACCTTTTATATATAATTGCATGTTTTTAGATCCGTCAATTGAATGCCCAACCCAATCCGGGGATCCAAATTGGATTCCGTCAGTTTCTACACGTCACTTTAACCCGCCCGGTCGTGTCGGGGAGAAAACGGCACGTCGATCCGATCCCTATTTGGGATTTTGGACCCCCGGGTTGTGTGTGTTTTAACCTTTTATATATACTTGTGTGTTTTTAGATCCGTCCTTTGAATGCCCAACACAATCCGGAGATCCAAATTGGATTCCGTCAGTTCCCACACGTCACTTTAACCCACCCGGTCGTGTCGGAGAAAACGGCACGCCGATCCGATCCCTATTGGGATTTTGGACCCCCGGGTTGCGTGTTTTGACCATTTATATATGCTTGGCCGTGTTTTTAAATCCGTCCTTTGAATGCCCAACCCAATCCGGGGATCCAAATTGGATTCCGTCAGTTTCTACACGTCACTTAAACCCACCCGGTCGTGTCGGAGAAAACGGCACGTCGATCGGATCCCTATTGGGATTTTGGACCCCCGGGTTGTGTGTTTTAACCTTTTATATATACTTGCCAGTTTTTAGATCGTCAATTGAATGTCCAACCCAATCCGGGGATCCAAATTGGATTCTGTCAGTTTCTACACGTCACATTAACCCACCCGGTCGTGTCGGAGAAAACGGCACGTCGATCCGATCCCTATTGGGATTTTGGACCCCGGGTGTGTGTTTTAACCTTGATATATACTTGGGTGTTTTTAGATCCTTCCTTTGAATGCCCAACCCAATCCGGAGATCCAAATTGGATTCCGTCAGTTCCCACACGTCACTTTAACCCACCCGGTCGTGTCGGAGGAAAATGGCACGTCGATCCGATAACTATTTGGGATTTTGGACCCCCGGGTTGTGTGTTTTGACACTTTATATATACTTGGGTGTTTTTAGATCCGTCAATTGAATGCCCAACCCAATCCGGAGATCCAAATTGGATTCCGTCAGTTTCTATACGTCACTTTAACCCACCCGGTCGTGTCGGAGAAAACGGCACGCCGATCCGATCCCTATTTGGGATTTTGGACCCCCAGGTTGTTTGTTTTAACCTTTTATATATACTTGGTGTTTTTTAGATCCGTCCTTTGAATGCCCAACCCAATCCAGAGATCCAAATTGGATTCCGTCAGTTCCCACACGTCACTTTAACCCACCGGTCGTGTCGGAGAAAACGGCACGCCGATCCGATCCCTATTTGGGATTTTGGACCCCCGGGTTGCGTGTTTTGACCATTATATATGCTGGCCGTGTTTTTAGATATGTCCTTGAATGCCCAACCAATCCGGGGATCCAAATTGGATTCCGTCAGTTTGTACACGTCACTTTAACCCACCGGTCGTGTCGGAGAAAACGGCACGTCGATCGGATCCCTATTTGGGATTTTGGACCCCCGGGTTGTGTGTTTTAACCTTTTATATATACTTGCCTGTTTTTAGATCCGTCAATTGAATGCCCAACCCAATCCGGGGATCCAAATTAGATTCCTTCAGTTTCTACACGTCACTTTAACCCACCTGGTCGTGTCGGAGAAAACGGCACGTCGATCCGAACCCTATTTGGGATTTTGGACCCCCGGGTTGTTGTGTTTTTACCTTTTATATATACTTGAGTGTTTTTAGATCCGTCCTTTGAATTCCAACCCAATCCGGAGATCCAAATTGGATTCCGTCAGTTCCCACACGTCACTTAACCCACCCGGTCGTGTCGGAGAAAACGGCACGCCGATCCGATCCTATTTGGGATTTTGGACACCCGGGTTGCGTGTTTTGACCATTTATATATGCTTGGCCGTGTTTTAGATCCGTTCTTTGAATGCCCAACCCAATCCGGGGATCCAAATTGGATTCCGTCAGTTTCTACACGTCAATTAACCCACCCGGTCGTGTCGGAGAAAATGGCACGTCGATCGGATCCCTATTGGGATTTTGGACCCCCGGGTTGTGTGTTTTACATTTTATATATACTTGCCTGTTTTTAGATCCGTCAATTGAATGCCTAACCCAATCCGGGGATCCAAATTGGATTCCGTCAGTTTCCACACGTCACTTTAACCCATCGGTCGTGTCGGAGAAAACGGCACATCGATCCGATCCCTATTTGGGATTTTGGACCACCGGGTTGTGTGTTTTAACCTTTTATATATACTTGGGTTTTTAGATCCGTCCTTTGAATGCCCAACCCAATCGGAGATCCAAATTGGATTCCGTCAGTTCCCACACGTCCTTTAACCCACCCGGTCGTGTCGGAGAAAACGACACGTCGATCCGATCCCTATTTGGGATTTTGGACCCCCGGGTTGTGTGTTTTGACGCTTTATATATACTTGGGTGTTTTTAGATCCGTCATTGAATGTCCAACCCAATCCGGAGATCCAAATGGATTCCGTCAGTTTCTACACGTCACTTTAACCCACCCGTCGTGTCGGAGAAAACGGCACGCCGATCCGATCCTTATTTGGGATTTTGGACCCCCGGGTTGTTTGTTTTAACCTTTTATATATACTTGGGTGTTTTTAGATCCGTCCTTTGAATGTGGCAACCCAATCCGGAGATCCAAATTGGATTCCGTCAGTTCCCACATGTCACTTTAACCCACCCGGTCGTGTCGGAGAAAACGGCACGCCGATCCGATCCCTATTTGGGATTTTGGACCAATGGGTTGCGTGTTTTGACCATTTATATGCTTGGCCGTGTTTTAGATCTGTCCTTTGAATGCCCAACCCAATCCGGGGATCCAAATTGGATTCCGTCAGTTTCTACACGTCACTTTAACCCTCCCGTCGTGTCGGAGAAAACGGCACGTCGATCGGATCCCTATTTGGGATTTTGGACCCCCGAGTTGTGTGTTTTAACCTTTTATATATACTTGCCTGTTTTTAGATCCGTCAATTGAATGCCCAACCCAATCCGGGGATCCAATTAGATTCCGTCAGTTTCTACACGTCACTTTAACCCACCTGCTCGTGTCGGAGAAAACGGCACGTCGATCCGAACCTATTGGGATTTTGGACCCCCAGGTTGTGTGTTTTTACCTTTTATATATACTTGGGTGTTTTTAGATCCATCCTTTGAATTCCCAACCCAATCCGGAGATCCAAATTGGATTCCGTCAGTTCCCACACGTCACTTTAACCCACCCGGTCGTGTCGGAGAAAACGGCACGCCGATCCGATCCCTATTTGGGATTTTGGACCCCCGGGTTGCGTGTTTTGACCATTTATATATGCTTGGCCGTGTTTTAGATCCGTTATTTGAATGCCCAACCAATCAGGGGATCCAAATTGGATTCCGTCAGTTTCTACACGTCACTTTAACCCACCCGGTCGTGTCGGAGAAAATGGCACGTCGATCGGACCCCTATTTGGGATTTTGGACCCCCGGTTGTGTGTTTTAACATTTTATATATACTTGCCTGTTTTTAGATCCGTCAATTGAATGCCTAACCCAATCCGGGGATCCAAATTGGATTCCGTCAGTTTCTACACGTCACTTTAACCCATCCGGTCGTGTCGGAGAAAACGGCACATCGATCCGATCCCTATTTGGGATTTTGGACCACAGGGTTGTGTGTTTTAACTTTTTATATATACTTGGGTGTTTTTAGATCCGTCCTTTGAATGCCCAACCCAATCCGGAGATCAAATTGGATTCCGTCAGTTCCCACACGTCACTTTAACCCACCCGTCGTGTCGGAGAAAACGGCACGTCGATCCGATCCCTATTTGGGATTTTGGACCCCCGGGTTGTGTGTTTTGAACGCTTTATATATACTTGGGTGTTTTTTATATCCGTCAATGAATGTCCAACCCAATCCGGAGATCCAAATTGGATTCCGTCAGTTTCTACACGTGACTTAACCCCCTGGTCGTGTCGGAGAAAACGGCACGTCTATCCGATCCATATTTGGGATTTTGGACCCCCGGGTTGTTTGTTTTAACCGTTTATATATACTTAAATGTTTTTAGATCCGTCCGTTTGAATGCCCAACCCAATCCGGAGATCCAAATTGGATTCCGTCAGTTCCCACACGTCACTTTAACCCACCCGGTCGTGTCGGAGAAAACGGCACGCCGATCCGATCCCTATTTGGATTTTGGACCCCCGGGTTGCGTGTTTTGACCATTTATATATGCTTGGCCATGTTTTTAGATCCGTCCTTTGAATGCAAACCCAATCCGGGCATCTTACTTGGTTTCCGTCAGTTTCTACACGTCACTTTAACCCACCCGGTCGTGTCGGAGAAAACGACACGTCGATCGGATCCCTATTTGGGATTTTTGACCCCGGGTTGTGTGTTTTAACCTTTTATATATACTTGCCTGTTGTTAGATCCGTCAATTGAATGCCCAACCCAATCCGGGGATCCAAATTAGATTCCGTCAGTTTCTACACGTCACTTTAACCCACCCGGTCGTGTCGGAGAAAACGGCACGTCGATCCGATCCCTATTTGGGATTTTGGACCCCCGGGTGTGTGTTTTAACCTTTTATATATACTTGAGTGTTTTTATATCCGTCCTTTGAATGTCCAACCCAATCCGGAGATCCAATTGGATTCCGTCAGTTCCCACACGTCACTTTAACCCACCCGGTCGTGTCGGAGAAAACGGCACGCCGATCCAATCCCTATTTGGGATTTTGGACCCCCGGGTGCGTGTTTTGACCATTTATATATGATTGGCCGTATTTTTAGATCCGTTCTTTGAATGCCCAACCCAATCCGGAGATCCAAATTGGATTCCGTCAGGTTTTTACACGTCACTTTAACCCACCCGGTCATGTCGGAGAAAACAGCACGTCGATCGGATCCCTATTTGGATTTTGGACCCCCGGGTTGTGTGTTTTAACCTTTTATATATACTTGCATGTTTTTAGATCCGTCAATTGAATGCCCAACCCAATCCGGGAATCCAAATTGGATTCCGTCAGTTTCTACACGTCACTTTAACCCACCCGGTCGTGTCAGAGAAAACGGCACGTCGATCCGATCCCTATTTGGGATTTTGGACCCCCGGGTTGTGTGTTTTAACCTTTTATATATACTTGGGCGTTTTTAGATCCGTATTTGAATGCCCAACCAATCCGGAGATCCAAATTGGATTCCGTCAGTTCCCACACGTCACTTTAACCACCCGGTCGTGTCAGAGAAAACGGCACGTCGAAACGATCCCTATTTGGGATTTTAGACCCCCGGGTTATGTGTTTTGGCGCTTTATATATACTTGGGTGTTTTTTAGATCCGTCAATTGAATGCCCAACCCAATCCGGAGATCCAAATTGGATTCCGTCATTTTCTACACGTCACTTTAACCCACCCGGTCGTGTCGGAGAAAACGGCACGCCGATCCGATCCCTATTGGGATTTTGGACTCCGGGTTGTTTGTTTTAAACTTTTATATATACTTGGGTGTTTTTAGATCCTCCTTTGAATGCCCAACCCAATCCGGAGATTCCAAATTGGATTCCGTCAGTTCCCACACATCACTTTAAGTATATGAACGTCCGCCAATCCTAAGTATATGAAATTAATACTAATACTGACCTGAGCTGCTGGCTGTGTGGGGCGTACTCCCTGCATTATTGAGAGGAACTGCTGAAGCATATCGCTGAACTGCGTCTGTAGCTCTGTACGTAGCTTCTCCCGAATGATGCCTCTAATGTCCTCTACACCACTGACGGGCGGCACAGAAGATGAACTCGCGTGTGCGGAGGAGCGATCGAACTGGCACATGAGGACAACACTCGATGAGTATCCAGGCTATCCCCAAAGCCGTATACTCGACCCTTCCTCGGCACTCCCGCTGCCTCGACCCAAGCGTCCGCATGTAAATCTGGCTGGGGAGTGCCCCCTGTGTAGCGCTCCGCCATCGTCCTGTCGTACGTCTCCTGTAAAATAATTTAAAATTCAATTATTGAAAACAAATTACTTGAATATCATATTGAATTCATAATTTAAAGCTTGACTTACAGCAATCGTGCGGGCATTGTCGGTAACATACTCATCCGTCCCTTTCGCTTATGAGTCCGGTCAAATAACTCGCGGAAAGTAGGGGCACGCTCCAGGTCGTGATGCTTAAAATTCAACAAAATTAGTTAGTTTCACAATAATAATCCATATGTATATATGAACCGAACAATAAGTTACTTACCAATTTTGACTGTGGGTCGCATAAGATACGGATCCACTAGTATGCACATTCTTCTCCGGTTGAGTTGCTCTGTTGCGTATTGTCGCCTGTGACCACTGCTGCCATGGTCCAGCAGCCCAACGCGCGCAAAGGGACTCCCAATAGTCCCTCCGCAGCCAAACAGGGCCGTAATCCACCCAAGCCATAGGATCCCGGGTGCCTGTGGTCTTCATTGCCTTGTCCCGGGCCTCCCACATCGACTTTCTTAAATTAGTCTGGGCAGTAGAAGAATCCCGACGGTGCGAGCTCGAGGGAGATCCTCGGGTCTCGTGAACGCGAACCTCCGCTGTAAAGAAATAAAATAATCAACGTTCTGCAATAAACTTAAATTAATAATAATTGAATAAATGACTTCAACTCTTCTAAAAAATAAAAATACCGTAAACATGTCAAATAATAAATCCCGGACTGGCACCGGGAAGTCTCTCCACGCATCCACTGGTCCAGGAATATGTGCGTGGACCAGCGTCGTAATAGCGGGAAGCAGGACTGGGATCTATCTACCCCTGCAATTCCACATTAATTTTTACATGAAATGTATATCCTAAATAACAAATACAGTAACACTGAGATGATGAACTTTACCCTGAGATCCAGCATGGTTGTCGACCTGGTAGCTGAGGCCCCTCCTCAGCTACTGGATGCTGGCTCTCCACCTCTGTTGAAAACAATTTAGTACACTGAGATTATGAATTTCAAATAAACAAGAATATAGAAATTTACCTGTCGCTGGGACGACGGGCGCGGTGGACGGGGAGGCAGTCCCTGCAAAATTTCATACAGATTAGAAATTATGAATTTCAAATAAACAAGAATATAGAAATTTACCTGTCGCTGGGACGACGGGCGTGGACGGGGAGGCAGTCCCTGCAAAATTTCATACAGATTAGAAATTATGAATTTCAAATAAAACAGAATATAGAAATTTACCTGTCGCTGGGGACGGACGGCGTGGACGGAGAGGCAGTCCCTGCAAAATTTCATACACATTAGAAATAAATTTCAAATAAACAACAATGTAGAAAATACTTGTCGCTGGGACGACGGGCGTGGACGGGGAGGCAGTCCCTGTAAAATTGTATGTACGTTAGTTCTCGTGAAATCAATATAAACAATAATACCATATGGTTTTTTGTGTACATATGCATATACCTGTCGCGGACCTGGAGGCAGACGTGGACGGGGAGGCAGACGTGGACGGGGAGGCAGTCCCTCTGCCAACGGACGTGGCAACCGCCGACTGCGTCCTCCACGTACCATATCTCTATTTATACAAATAAAGATATAGCAAGTCATCAGCACTCAATTTGAAGTAACAATTTATTATGGACATGTAATGAACAACAACACCATTTCTTACAAAATATGCAGTATATTATCTATATTCATCATTAGATGTGAAGACATGTTAATTCAGCATCATCTTCATCATCATCCGGAATTCATCCTCATCATCTTGTGAGTCTTCCTCCACATCAGACTCCACCTCCCGCTCAGCGACATTTGGGTCAACTTCTTCTTGTTCGTTATCCTATGTAAGGAAATTGTTTCATTTATATCATGAACATTGTACTGCGTAGAAGCTGCCAACTCTCGTGCGTCACTCCGATCTGATTGGAAAAAGTTGTCATTAACACCTTCGAGCTCATCATCAGTCGGGAGAAGCTCATACTCAGGGAATAGTCTGATTTCACTCTACATGCAGCCCACCAATCTCTTAATTTGAGGGATGTATAATTTGAATAATAAACTGTTGGGCTTGTGCCGCCAGGATGAATGGCTCATATGTACTCAATTTGGACTTATGCTTCACATCGATTAAGCCATATGTTGTGTCATGACGAATAGATGTCGGGTCAAAAATGACACTTGAACAGAAATACATTGTTGTCTTGACCCAAAAATTGCAGTTCAATGACTTCTTCGAGAATGCCATAATAGTCAATTTCATTTCATTGTAGGCACTTCCTTCACACATACGCCGTTGTTCATCGTAGACTTATTCCGTCCATAATCTCGTGTGAAATCTGTATCCATTCATAATGTAGCCTGGATAGACACGTACAATCTTCAAGGGGCCAAAACTAATCTGTTGTACTCTTGAATCGGGAATGAAGCCTTGTTCAACCAATTATGAGATAAATAGACAAACATTGAATAAAGACTTCAACTCAGTCTGCATAAAAAACATAACACTTATGTTTCAAAATATTATACACATACTCGAGATCTTAACCAAGTAGGAAAAGACTTCTCCCGTTCCTTTTCAACCTGCACGTCAGTTAGACGTGGATTCCGTCGCAATATGACCGAGTCAAACTCTCTGCAATGTAAATGTCACACAACGTTAGGTTGTGCAGCAATGCACGCAAATGATGACGAATAAGCGTGGAGAGCTTACTGAATGTAAGGGTCTAGTTCTTCGCAATTCATGAACATGTAGATCTCCGCAGCTACCAACTCTCTGTCTTGGAGTGCGCGAGTAGATGAAGATCCGAACGCCCGTCCGGCACACTTGAATACAGAGAGTCGGTCTGACACCTCGGAATCTCCACCATCATCATTACATGGAGGTTGAGTGCGTCGGGTTCGTATTTCCGTGTCAAAGTACATCGAACAGAAGTTCGATATCTCCTCAATGAGGTACGCCTGAGTAATGGAGCCCTCAACTTGTGCTTTGTTACGGACTTCATCTTAAGATCGTGCAAGCACCTACGACAATAATTCAAATGCATACATAAGTAATATAAAAGATCGTCGTAATGGCAATAAATTGAGATGTAGAAATATACCTCTCAAACGGATACATCCATCGAAATTGTACTGGTCCTCCGACCCTGCCTCATATGGTAAAGATGATCAGGTGCTCCATTGAATCAAAAGATGCTGGAGGAAATATCTTCTCTAATTGCAGACTGTCTGAATTATATTTGCAAGCCATGAATTTTGAGTTCTGATGCAGATAAAATCCTGAAGAATTGACTCAGCTCAGTCATTGCTCCCCATATTTGTTTCGGCAACAACTCACGAAAAGCAGAGGCATCAGTCTTTGCATAAAAACATGGCAGTCATGACTCTTCATTCGTATATTTTTCCCTCGTTGACATTTACACAACGCGCAATATTCGAGACATATCCATCCGGAAATCTCAATTGCTTAACCATTGCAACACTTCCTTAATCTGTCTGGCCCCAAGCACATATGCAGCTTTAGGTTGCACCACTTTTCCTTGAACATGCTGTAGCTATAGTTTGGACGTTTGCAAAGTACTTTCAAATCGACCCGTGCCTTGACGTATCCTTCGTTTTACCTTTGACGTCCATAACTGTGTTGAACACATTATCAAAAAACATTCTTCTCTATATGCATGACGTCTAGGTTATGACGTATCAAAAGTGTGACCAATAAGGCAATTCCCAAAAAATGCTTTGCTTCACCCAATTATGATTCTTCCCAAAGCCAGGGATTTGTCGGGTACTACCAGCCAGTTGTGTTACAGTCGGTAAGTTCTGGACCCGCCTCGCCATGTTTCCACCAGACACCGTTCCATATCTACCCCTCCATCACAGTTGTATTTTTAATAAAAGAATCCTTTTGCTTTCGGAAAGGATGGTCACTGGGTAGAAACCGCCGATGACAATCGAACCAACAAGATTTTCCCCCAGATTTCAACAAAATGATTTAGATCCTCCATGCAATAGGACATGCCAACCTCCCATGTGTGCTTCAGCCAGATAACATGCCGTAGGCTGGAAAGTCACTTATTGTCCACATTAATGCAGCCTTCAGATTGAAATTATGTTTTCTGGATGCATCATAAGACTGCCACCATCTGACCATAACAATTTCATCTCATCAATCAACGGTTCTGAGATATATGTCTATATTCTCTCTGGACTTTTGGACCCGGAATCAGCAATGAAAGGAAAGATTCTCACGCTCATGCACATGCCTGGCGGAAGTTTATACGGTGTTAGAATACTGGCCAACATGAGTAAGATGCCACCGAGCCTCCGAAAGGATTGAAACCATCTGTGCATAATAAACCAAGCCGTACGTTGCGTGGATCCCTTGAGAAGTAAGGATGAGTACGGCTAAAATGAGCCCAAGCTTCACCATCGGCAGGATGACTCATTTCACCTTCGTCGCGATGGACTCTTTCCGCATGCCATGTCATATGTCCAGCTGTCCTCGAGGACATGAACAATCGCTGCAATCTGGGTGTGATAGGAAAGTACCGCAATGACTTATACGGAACATCCTTCAGCTTTGACTTGTCCCCTCTCTGGGGCTTGAACCTATCATGCTTACAATACAACATGATGTCTTATCTGCATCCTCTTTGTAGTACAACATACAGTGATTCGGCCATGCATCAATTTTCATAAAACCAAGCCCCAAATCATTCACCATCTTCTTCGCACGGTAAAAGTCAGCAGGTAACCTCTCTGATTGAGGAAGCATGCTCTTGACCAGTAAGAGAAGCCGGTCAAACAACTCTCGCTCATATGAAATTCAGATTTCAAATTCAATAGCTGCGACCACTGCAGACAACCGTGTATGCTTCTCACAACCATCCCATAATGGCTCATCAGCATCTCGAAGTAACTGATAAAATCTTTGAGCTGTATCATTCGGCACTCTTCATTGTGTTGATCTTCACAAATTTACACCAGTCTTTTCCAATAAACATTGTACATACTACCACACCAACTGCGTCGTAAGATTACAGAATATCGCACTCCTTTTTCATCTTGAACATTAACAGATAATCCACTTTATTTTCTAAACTTTGTCTTCTTCTTTTCGAATAATCTTTATGATTTTCGTCATCTTCTCTTTCACCAAAAGTAAACCATCATGCAATCTTCGAATATCGAGCGGAAATATTTTACGTTCAAACAAACAAGTACTTTGATACGTTGGACATTTGTTCTTCTTTGAGTTTA